>OZ018399.1:15809318-15952769 GCA_963969525.1 Ontholestes murinus
ATTCCAGCGCTATATAGATTATGGATTGGCAAGCTGCGATGAAAAATCAGACGAAGATATCAAGACTTTCAATGACATATTAACCAATGCCATGCTAGAAAGCCAAAATAAATACTAAATAACAAAGTAGAAGCCTCCATCGTCAATGAGTTAAAATAAATACTGCCGAAAACACATAAGTAAGAAAAAATGAGCCAAAACAAAAGGCAAATGTTACAAGAAAGAAGAGACCTCAAAAGTAAGGGAATAGCTACTAGTAACGAGCAAAAAGAAGCAAATAAAAAGGTGGCGAAAGCCATAAGACGTGACATTAGAGCATTCAATACAAAATACATCCAACAAACGATCGAAGATAATAAAAGTATGAAGGTTATGAGAAGAAAACTTGGAATCGGGAAAAAACATATAATCAAAATGAAGACCAAACAAGGTATAACAACAACAAATAGAGAAGAACTCCTAAAAGTAGTAGAAGACTTTTACCAGTCGCTGTACACAAGCCAAAACGAAGATATACTAAACTCTAGCACATAACCAGATATAGTGACAGCCAAAAAAGGGATTGTAAATCAAGGTTCAGAAGAATTACCATGCATCACAATAGATGAAATAAAGCTCGCGCTAAGGAGAACAAAGATTAACAAAGCTCCCGGAGAAGACAATGTAGTTGCAGATACAATAATAATTGGTGGTCCGCGTTTACTAGAAAAGATCACAGTGCTATTTAACTTATGGTAACAGAGCGCAAGATGGAAAGGTCCATGTTCGGGGTGTCATTACGGGGTCATATAAGAAATGAAGGTCTGCGAAGAAGAACCGGCGTCACGGATGTAGCTATCAAGTGGAAGTGGGCTGGACATGTGGCAGGAATGATGGACGGGAGATGTACGAAAAGGCTGCTCGAGTAGAGACCGCGCTTGGATAAAAGAAGCAGGCAACTGGATACAAAAAGCTTAAGACAGAAAGGAATGAGCAGAAATGGGGGAGGCTTATGTCCAGCAGTGGACACAGAGCTGAATGATGATGATGATGAACACTTAACCGCTGCGGTAAAGAAGACAACGAGATCAATGCGTGAATAATATCGGCGAATAAATCGCATTTCTCCTTGTCACACATCTTCAAATCAAAACAAGTTTACCGCAATACACAATTTAGGGTATATAAAACCAACTTAAGGCCTATCCTCACTTACGGCAGTGATGCATGCCACTTGTTATTTTTGACGATGTTCTAACAGCAATCTACAAAAACTTTTAAATGAAGTATTAATATTTTACGCTTGCTTAATAAAATATTGACACAGTATATGGATATGGAGTTTCAACAAGTAACAGCCTTGTTAATCCAGACTTTACGCTTGCTATGCATTGAAATCAAACAAGTTTGTGATAACAACAAAGTGTAGTTTGGTATTTATATGCATCTAAAATAAGAAACATTAATGACAATGGTATTGTTTGGTGTCTATATCAAACAAACTTTTGTAATCGCATGTATAACAATTACTTGTTTAGTGTTATAAGTATAATTTCGACTGTATTAACCTCTTTAGTTACATTGGTTTGTTATCTTTGTCTAAAAAAACGTGTGTGCTTTGAAATGCGCTTTTGTTATAATGTAATTAATGTTAGTGAAAATTGTATTGATTTGATAAGCTTTGGTTTTAACTAATCACAGAAAATGTGCGAATGCTACGTACTCTAAGTACAGTAATCAAAAATGTCAATGCGCTACACGCAAATGTTGATTATCTAGGCTCACCTATTCATCATTTCAAAAGTAGTACGAGGCATATTACCACAGTATAGTCCCTATACAATAGTTTTACCCCGCATCGGCACTTTGATCTTTTTGGTTTCAAATAATCCTCGCGCCGCTCGCGGAATAAAAAGTTACACAATATATTAAAACCGCTGAAAAAATAAAACTAGTAAATGGATTTGGTAATTGGAATTTATATAGTTTCAGTAGGGCTTATAGATTTCTGTATTGTGAAACCGATATTTGATAATTATAACATTTAATTTAATTTATTTATGATATAAGCTTATATGATAGTAATTATCAGTACGTATATACATAATTTTAAGGTAGTATAACCTTACGAAATAATATCGATCAATTTTTGGTAGAGCTATACTGACGAGTTGTGATACAGAAAATCACGTGTCTGTAAATCGACATTGCATGGAATTTCTATGACGCGTTTAAAGAAAGCTAAAAGTTTTTTAAAGTTATAAGAATGTATTACATTGAAAAAATGTGTATGTATTTTCGTATTATGTACATATTTTTATCTTCAAACTGCTTATCCATGCAGTGTATGGATAAGCAGAAATAATAAAAAATATATATATACGGGCATTATTGTTTCTTCGAGCGGATAAGTTAGTGTGTAATAAAAAGAAATATAATCCCCTTTGGAATAATTTCAGATTTATGTAAAATATCGCCAATACCACTTTTAATCATGACCGATAACGTCGCAACAAAGTTGCGGGTTACGACTGCCTGAAGATACCAGAGTGGTGGGATTAACATTCTCTTATTGCGGTTAATGTTGTTGTTTTCATTAATGGCGAATTTCCGAAACGCCAGTTGAACTGCCCCGCCGAGGTAACAACGACCTTGCAAGCTGAATTCCATTTGGACCTCCCGCGGCCGTTGCCCCAGGGCGGATTTTGGCGAAGTTCTTTTGTTCACACGGCCCATACTTAGTTACTTCTACATGTTACACTATACACAAGTTTAGAGGTACTCTTTTTGCAATAAACTTCAATGCGTTAAAGAAACTTCCATAGCGAAATGCGGTTTCGCATTTTCGCAATGTTTTCTTACTTATTTAAACAGTATTTTATCCTCATGCGTAATTCTGCCTGCAGCGAATTGCCATATTAGTTTATTTCGGCATAGAAAGTCTTTAATTTAAATATTTGTCATGGAAGTCAACCGCTTCTTATCGTTACGAGATTATGGTATCTTATGCTGCTCCTTTTTAATACTTAATCTAACAAATCTTATTTAATCTTGGTACATATTAAATTTTTTACTTATTATTTCATAAGTGAGAAAATTATTCAAGAAATATGAAAATGCATTTTTACAGTTCATTGGTAACAGAAAATTATAAAGAAACTGTTTCTCGGTGTTATTAAAATACATATAGTTAACTTTATACAACAATATAAGCCTGTTTAAATATCTGGAAATCTTCCACTGAACTCTTTTCTTAGAGCCAAAACTCCCTGCTTGTAAGGGGTATAAATATGACATAAATATGTTTTTACTACAGAATGACAGAAAGAACCGATGAAGATAATTAATTAAACGTGTGAAATTTTACTGACTGATAAGTTTTTCAAACTTTTTCACTTGTAAGCTTAGGCTCTTACACATTGTTCAAGATTAATTAAACACCAATTTTACCCCCACGCATATATAATTAATAACAAAACCAGAAATAGAGCAAAATACACGTAAATTATTTTATAATCAACAAATCCAGAAAATAAACATACGATTTTATTCACGATTACATTTTCTCTTCGGCCTTTTCTGTATAGAATATACATATTTATTTTCATGCATACTTTTATGTACCAAGAAAAAAAACATAAAAACTTAATATTTCAGTATAATAAAAACTACGAATCAACAATCTCCTTTATATTTACAAGAATATTAATTTTATTTTTACAACAACCTATATAAAATATTTTCTTTCAATATGGTTTATTAAATTTACTTTATTAATGTGTTATAAGTTTAGACACTATGTCTGACTTATATTTTCGTTAGATTTATTACCTTCGTTGTTATGAATGAATCACAAATAAATCTGAGGGTATAAATGTTATTACCTGAAAATTATAATTTAAATAAATAATTTATTTTATAATCGCCTCACAAGGACTTATTTAAGGTATTTACGAACATGATGTATATTCAAGTTAATTGTTTTGTGTATTCTAAATTTAGATGATATAATTCTGATTTAAACCTGAGGCATTATTATTTTTAATTTGAGAAATACCGCTTTATATAAAGATGAAACGTGTAACTATGTCATTGATTATACTATTATTAATATATGGCCATCTATATTAATAAATATTTTTCTAATAAATTTAAAATAGGAAACAATTATTTTTAACTACAAAACTTCTTTTGCTAAAACTACTACAGATAGTAAATTATAATAACAAACAATTTGGCTGAATTGAAAAATTTACTATTTTTTTTTGGTTAAAACATAGTTCATTTTTCAATTCAAGTATGGATTACCATGTAGTAACGGTCGCAACCATTCTCTTCATTAAACAATTTGGTGTAAAAAATTAATAGGAATTTAATTTATGTTGATTTTATTATAACAAATTTAATTTCTTTCCTTCTATCCAAGCTATCGGAGTTTCTGTTCTTGATGGAACACAACATTCTTCCTATTAGCCAATTCTAGGTAATTTTGGTTAATCTCTGGTTTCAATTTAGTCAGTTGTTATCAGTAGAGGTATATTATTCCTTTCCAACCCTACCAAAATACAGCAAAACCTTTTTGAACTTTAATCCAGGCTTGGGAATAATTTGAACCGACTCACCGCAATTAGACCAAGATCTTATAACCCATTGTTCCGCATCAGTCACCATCCACTTCAAAAATAGATACATTTCATTACGTTTCAGCAAAGATTCGTAAGAATCAATTCGGTGCAAAAGGTTCTTTTTCGCCAATTTGGGTGGTTTCGAGTTTCTTCTTAACATGTTTTCCGCTTTGTCAGTCATTGGTGATTGACACTGAAGTATTACAATGGGGCAGCGTCTGTCACCGATGACTGACAGTGAGTTTCTACTTAAAACTTACTATTTAGCGCTGTCAGTCACGAGTTCTGTGTTAATTGTTGCTAAGATTGAACTTGGCCACCTGATATTCTTTCAAACAGCTGTAGATATACTCGGAAAAAATGTACTATATTGAAATAAAACCCGTATATTTAATAAATAAAAATTCTATACAATAGTGTGGCTGGTTTTGGCATACAGGATAATAAGTTGTAGTTTTACTTCTGGCACATTTTCTGCCATGATTCTTTGAATTCTCACTGTAGCGTCCTTTGCAATATTTTCTTGAAGCTTTAACTGGACCTTCTTTATTTCTAATTTCATGTTTTTGTTGTTTGGACAAGGCAAGACGCATATTTTTTTGCCATTGGAGCTTTGTCAGTCACCTGTGACTGACACATAAAAAACCCGTAATTTCGTCTAAAAAATCCATGAAAATGCATGAAAATGAATTAAATAAGCATAGTCTTACTCATTTTATAAAATAAAACTTAAAAACAAAGAAAACTTTTTTTGACATTTTATGAAAAAAAAAACTTGTTGGCAGCCAATGTGTTAAGAACAGCCTTATCAAAATTGGACTTATCTTCGACGTCCATATTAGAAGAACTGTCGTAGTGATACTGAAGAATGTAACAAATTTTCTCATTTTTACCTTCGTTTTGCAACGTATATTATCTTATGAAATTATATGTTTATAGGAAACTTGGTTAAACAATTCGACAATTTAAAATAGTAATGTGGAAAAGGTGGATGTGTATTAATTGATAATAATATTCAATATGAAGTATTAGACACTACCTCTTTAACAAATCTTGTTCCGTTTTTTATGTACATGTAATATTAATGAAGCTGATCTGGTACTATTCTTCATTCATTGGAATTATTAATAATTGATCAGCCCGTGGTAGTTATTGAAGACTTTAACGTAGAAAATTGTATCCATCCAAATATCTAATTTTTTCATTGTTTTTTCGCTGTTTTTGAATTATACTTGGCCTTACTCAATATAATACATCTTTAAATATGAATAACAAACTTGATCTCGTCGTATCAAACCTATCATGTGCGCTGATACTCCGATGGTGGCTGATAATTCGCATCACCCCTCAATGTCAATTATATTGGAGCTAAATACACATTCGAACAATACCGCATTTCCTTCATAAATGCTCGTTATAACTTCAAAAGAGCTAATTTTGAGACCTTGTACAAAGATTTTTCTATGCTGATTGATCATTTTTGAATGAATATTCAGATGTGAATGAAGTTTTAGATATGTTTTACGTGGAAATGTGCAAAAATCACTTTCGTTTATAAAAAAGGTGAACAACATATCTTAGGAAACTATCGTCCTATCTCGTTATTAAGCAATTTTTCCAAAATATTTGAACAGGTCATTTATTTCACTATTTTTAAAAACGTATCTTCATGTATATCTCCTAACCAGCACAGATTAATACATGGTAGGTCAAAAATAATCCACCTTGCTTCTTTCTCCCAATATGTTCCTGAAATGATTAATAATAGAGGCCAGATATATTTGGTATATATAGACTTTTCCTGTGCCTTTGATACTCTCGGACACAATACGTTGCTTGTAAAACTTGCTGCCTTTGGTGCTGCTCCGAGTCTACAATTACTTATAAAATCATATCTATTGGGTCGCCAGGGCATACCTAGCTTGCAAGGGCTATCACTCTTGCAAGTTTTCAATATACTCGGGTGTTCCGCAGGGTTTAAATTTGGAACCGCTACTTCTTATTACTTTTATTAATTATTTGCTGGACTTCTTAAACTGTAAAGTATTAGCGTATGCAAAGGACTTGAAACTCTTTGTAAATATCGCATCGTTAAGTAACTCCATATATCTTCAGCAGAATATATATAAATTAGTGTCGTGGTGTGAAAAAAATTATATTTTCCTCAATAAAGTTAATGTGTGTTGCACTACACTCTTGATGGAAACAGATATTAATATTAGGTGGAGAGTAACACTTGTTTTGTTCCATAATGTTTTTATTCTCAGTTGCCTGGATTATGGAACAAAACAAGTGTTACTCTCCACCTAATATATTCCTCAATGTTGATTGCCGGTTTATGCCATTTTCATGGGTATCCAACATCATATACAATGAATAGTTACGAATTCCAACCATGTAATGAGATACAGGATTTGTATATTTTGTTCACAGCGGAGTTAAACTTTACAAAACAATTCAAATATAAAAGTTTCCCCATGTGAATGATGATACCTGCCTTCCCAACATCATGGTGCAAAAAGGGTTTGAGTGGATTTAGATTAGATTAGATTAGATGTTATATGAGTGTCATCAGCGCTTGTTGTACCGCCACCTTTTCAGATCTATTGTGGATCCCTACTTATCTCAGATGACCAGCTCTAGCTTTACCTCTTTTTTTTTAATATTTAAATTCAAATCTTTCTTTAAATATTTACAACTATAACATAATATAATACATCTGTATACATTGTATATAAAAATATCTCTGGCTTCTTCCCTTTTTCTTCACCTCGATATTGGCAGATGTTTGATTCCATCTCGGGCTATTGGTATTAAGGGATAGTGTGTTTTCTTGTTCATAGTAGTGTGATGTCTGTTTTATATTTTTTTTGTTTAGTCCTATTAGCCCTACCAGAGGAGCTTGGGTATAGCTCTCCGCACTTGGGTTTGTAGTGCCCAACTTTTGATGACTAATCCTTGCTGGGTTCTCGCACTAGGCAGAACCTGCATAGTGCTTCTTCCACCAGGCCTATTTTGCTCATATGTTTGATGAGCTTGCAGTATCCTGTCATCAGACCTACTATTGTTTTTCCTGTCTTTGTTCAGAACTTTGGTAGTGAATTTTAGCGATTGTTTCTTAAGGAACTGTTTCGCCTGTCTCTGTCCTGGTGAGTTCGTTTGCCAGGTTTGGGACACCAATTTTTTACGATCGGTTTTGGAGATGCCGCAGAAGAGTTCCGGGCCAATTACTGCCTTTGACGAGCCTTGTTTGACCAGTTTTTCTGCTTTCCCTGGATGTCCTCTGTGTCTTGGGACCCATGTGATTGTTACTGTTTTGTGACTGACAAGTTCATTAACACTAGCTTAGATTCGACCTGTGTGGAGCTTAGTGCTCTTAGTAGCACCTGGCGGTCGGAGAATATAGCTATTGACCTACTTTTGGAGTCTTGTCTTGCTATTTCTCTTATGCAGTGGTGAAGAGATATCGCCTCTGCTTAAACACCGTGGTTTCTTTGGCGAGAAACCTATACCTGCTCCTATCCCTTTGTTGGTCTTTTAGCCGTCCGTTAACCAATTTGATTCTGCTTTGGTGAGTTGGCCATGGAAGGGCATGGTTTGTAATTGTGAACACTGCCCGTGCTTCTTTCTTTAAAAATTTTTCGTATGATTTTTGTAATAAATTTGTTTTTATATGTATTTTTCAAGAAAAAAGACCAAAGATCTAAATAAGTAAATAAATAAATATTTGCTTCGAAGATGTTTAGATTTTTGGGAATCTTGCGTCATGTAGAGATATAGATCTGACAAAATCGTTGTACTTTGCGTATGTTATTAGCAAAATTGAATATGGGTGTCTCATTTGGTATCCACTTTACCTTGGTAAAAACATTCCGTTACATCGTATACATCGTGGATTTTTAAAGTACTTGTCATTTAGAATAGATGTCGTACATCCCAAACGTGGTGTTGATCACAACTTGCTCCTATAAAGTCATGGTATAATTTATGATTTTATTAGCTACAAGACGAGAAGAACATATTGCTAAGTTCCTTTGAAAGTTAATCCACAATAAAGATGATGTTTAATCTTTATTGGCAAGAATAAACTTCCATGTGCCTAGATTAAATTCTAGGCAGTGTACTAATCTCCAGCGAGCTTCGATTCCCGCAATATGTAGGAATGCGATGGCACACTACGAAGATACATTTTTTCATATTAAACACTCCTATATATGTATGATCAAAAATATAACTTCATAGTGTTTAGTTTTTATATTGTCTTGTATGCAAATATTAAAATGTATTAAAATCCTTTAGTTCGTTGTAGAAGGTCTCTCGTGGTACTAGCCAAAGAAGTTGTTTCAACAAGTAATTTGTTTTGTAGTCTTAGTAAGACTCATTGTTGTAGATTCACGAAATGTTTTCGTATTTTTAAATTTATTATGCAAATATTGATTTATATTTATATGGTCTTGTAAATGAGGTTTCCTGTTCGGCAATAAAGTATAAACAAACAAGAATAATTCAAGGTACAATAAAAAAACTATTGTACATTCTTCACATAAAATTCCGGGTTTGAAAAAGCTCTTGTCTATATAAAATTGCTCCTAGATGGGAAGAAAAAATATTAACGATACCACATAGGTAGTTGTGGTATTTGGGAAGTATCTAATGATGCAGATGATCTAAAGTTTTATCAAGTGGATCATTCTGTAGAGGACTCCAAAAGATTATAAAATTATATAGATAATTATAAAACAGGATGTCCCAAAAGAGAGTTTATATTTTTTAGTTTCCTGTGCAAACGCAACAAATCTGAGGAAGTATATCAATTGTTGTCTGGCTTTTGGGAATTTAGTGGCTCAGGAGCGTGCGTGAGAGAGTTTTCTGCAATACTTGAAGTTTTCACCACTTAAATGAGACGCCAAGCATACCTCTCATTCGAAAATGGGCGAAAAAGTTTCAAGAGTCCAGTACAATATAAGAAAATCCAAAAATGGGTCGACCAAGATTATCAAAAATTGGAGAGAAAGTGGATGGTGTTAATCAGTCAACCAGTAACGATCAATTCGAAAATGGACAAACGCTTTGAATGTGTCTAAATCGCCATTACACCGCATTATGCATAAAGACCTTAATTTGCACTTCTACAAAATTAAAGCCCCGGAACACCGGTCAAAGTATTTATGTTTGTTAATAAAGATGTTGTATATATCCACTATATAAATTACATTACAAAATATATTCAAAATATTAGACTAGAGGAAGACAGCCGAAGTTCACTTATTGGAAAGAACTTCCACTCAAACCTATGTATATTAACCATCAATACAAAATTTTGTCGTATATGTGTTGTTACCATCACCTTTACATGAAACAAAAATATACTAAAATCTTCGGTCCTGTTGTTTTAACTGTTAGCTTGAGTTTTTAAATAAAAATGTAAAACATAAGTGCAGAAATGCTCAAGAAAATTTATTTTTCTCACCATTAATTATTACTTTTAATACTGCACTCAAATTTCAATACTTAATTTGTATATTTAAATGCCGAGAGCGGGCTTTTTATCTGTGGTGATATTGTTTTTTAAACGCGCCTCGAAAATCGAACATCGGCAATGGTTCAATTCCATTTGGAATTGATTCATTCTCGTGGCGGTCTTTCACCAGAAAGGTAGCTGCACTGAGGAGCTGCGATACAGTGAAACACGTGTCTGCAGATAGTCATTGCTTAACACTTTTCGAGGAGCGGTTAAAAAATGATAACACCACAAAATTTGTTACATCGTGCTGAATATGATTTCAGACATCTAACAGTTATGTCATTCAATGCCTGGCGGTGCTTTAGTACGGGGAGTAGTTGTTTTAACTGCTAGTTTTTACAGAAATGCTCATAAAGAAAATGTATTTTTCTCACTATTAAAAGAAGATTAGATTTGACAATTACACTACACTTTCAAAATGGCCGCTTCAGAACTTGCCAAACTGTCACATGATTTGCATGTACTCTGTTAGCTATTACCCTTGTGCTTGTCGATGGGTCATCAATATCAAGAACATTCCTTTCGAATGCAGGGGTTCGACGTAATGTGTTCCGACCAATTTTTTGATAAAAACCACCAGTCTCTGACAAACTTCTACAAATTTTTCTGAAAAGCTGCCCACTTGGTTGGTGATGAATTGGGTATCTTCTCTGATAAATTCTTCGAGCTTCTCGTGCATTACGCCCCGTTGGTCAAGAAGATATTCAAGTGTTTAATTAACCTTCTAATTATTGTATATATATTATAATAAATAATAAACACATTTTCGATAGATGGCTTACTTTATCTAATTGGTCCACTAAATATTAAATTTCTTTTAAGGAACCCTGTAGTTGGATTAATGTGTTATATATATTATTTAAAAACTTTGAGTATTTATTGGACTCGATTACTTTGACAAGAACGGAAACTATCAGAGATTTGGATGTCAAATTTGATAGAAATCTAACATTTAGAAAACAAATTGTGTCTATTTGTGATAATGTTAGAAAAACGTGGGGCATTATCTTGAATTTATCATAGAGTCAAGTTCTGAGTGCACCAAGGTTTTGTATTGTTCTCTTGTAATATGCCACCTTGAGTATGCATTTTCAATCTGGTCATCTAATCTATTTGTAGATATTGAACGACACGGAAACTTACAGGAAAAAATATTAGGATTGAATTTAAGGATAATATCAGTTGTGGATGCATACGTAGGCAATTTATAGATAATCATTCTATACAAAATACTAAATCGCCATTTTTTTGGATCAGAGATCAAACTTATGTCTTAAGAAGCAAAAATATTCTTTGTAAAAAGTTTCTTTCTTTGAATAATTCTGTTGTTCGTGTGTTAAGATTGGCAAATAATTTTAATACATAAAATTGGTTCAGTATTTTTGATTCAGATTGATAATAAGGTTTAATTATTGATTATATGAATTTAAATAAAAATGTGAAGAAAGGGTTTACAAATTAAGAATGTGTTCACATAACTAATCGAATCAAACAAAATATTTAATTATTTCGTTACTCATTTATTTGAATTCAGCATAAATTATCTTCTGTCTGCAACCAGTTTTAATATTTCATGGGATGAATATTAAACGAAATATTTCATAATTAATTATGTAACCCAGTAATTATGTAATTGTAAATTAGCCGGCGTTGGACAAGTTGGTTTTAACATTCACAAAAGTTGGAAACATATGTATACGTTAATTCATTCTAATGAACTATAATAGTAACGGTTTGATATTTATAATTAAATTTTCTATATGGTTTCATTTTACTGCTCATTACCACAGCTCCACTGCGAAACAAATTGTTAATTAAATTAACAAAAAACGCGTAAATTATTTTGTATTATGAACAATGCTGTTTACGAATCTGTTCCTGTATGGAATGAATTTAATGCTTAGGAAATGTTGAAGTTAATGAATTAATTAAATAACTGGTCTAGCTGATTCTAAGTGCTGTCATGTGCACACAAGTTAATGCCCGGCCTATTTTTTTTCATCGTATAAAAAGGGGCAATTAATAGGCCGGAAGGGTAATAATCAGCTGGGACACATGTAATAAGTAGCGTTAAATGTCTTTGTATCGCCAATTGCATGTGAAGTAGTGCATCAATGAAGCATGGGGCGAATCACCCCTCGTGAACTACCCTCGTTGTAATGTTGTATTCGGAGTATATGGTGCGGTTTCCCATCCCTAAATGACTCCCTTTCCCCGAGCCTGTGTCGAATAGGTACGGAATATGCAAGTAAAGTGACCAATCGAGCGTGCTTGCTCGCTATCATAATTACTAGAATAATCTACCCCTTTTATCCATAGGGTGCACGACCGCTACGGTAACACCGTAGCACCAGCAGCCCAGGGCGCCGTGCTTACAATGCTTGCTAAATCGTTGTTAGTTAAATTACATGCTTTATTGCTTATTCGCAGCTCATTGTCACCGCAATCGTTGTGGTATCGGCTCGCACGCTGGTTATACCAAACGGTATAAGAGCATAACGGACACATATCATTTATACGTTTCCACAAATTCTTTCCATAGCTGGCGCATCCCACCATTCTGATCCTAGCACATCTCACCGCATTCACTCATTATCAAACCGCAAATTTATTCACCGTGAAATCTATGATTGATAACATGGGGCACATCATAATAATCTAATTCAATATGTACACAATTACTCAATATCTACTACATCCGTGCCATAATTCAACCAATTGGAAATCCAGAAGCTTTAAAGCAAATAAATCTAATTATTCACGCACATCATTTAATGCCCCGGCCCCTCGGACACCCCCAACCCTTCCCAACATAATTGGATTTAATAGAGTCGCCTTCATCCATTCACATGTTAACATAATACATATCCCATTAAAATTACGTTCCACATTTTTAAGTCATATCATCCTTCGGTAATAGAAATATGCAAAAGAATTCAATACATATGGTACTTGTAAATTCAATATACGTAGGTAGATAAATGATGATAAATTATAATCAATGATAAAAAATATATTAGATAATTTTATATCAAAACATTATATAAAGGAATAGTCGAATAAAGCTTTTTTTATTTCCTTTATTTGTTTTATTTGTTTATTATTTGCGTCCTTAATATAAAAATAATATAAATACATACAACATAATAAAATAAATCATTTCTATTTGATTAAGGAGACGTTTACTCTGCGACACATCTTCAATATGATAAAATTAAATTAAACCCACTATATTTAGTGGTAAAACCAAGTTTTCGAGATTAATATTATCTAAGGGCTGAAAGACCGCTGGTCAATAGCCATTTAACAAACTAACACATTCACATTCATATTATCATACATGTATTATATTTAGTTTATTAATAATAGATGTTGTATATATATTATCTTAAAATTACATAAAACATAATTCATTTTATTAGTATATATGTATTTAGTTTTATTTTATATATATTTATTATCATAAATATTTACTAGAAGTTATAAGAAGACAAATCTATATTTCCAAAACGACACGTTAAATTAACCCGAATTATAATTATAAGTAATTATAGTGAACGACTCATACATCTGATACCTAGAGAATTTGGCCCCCAACCAGACGCGTCTCCAGCCGGCGGTTAGGGTAACGCCAACCGGACAAGCCGACGCTGATCCGATGCGATCGACCTCGGCTGACCCAGGTGGTAGGAGTCCTTCGGGAATCGCAAAGTGCCTACAGAGTTAATGAAAAATTGGCGGTTTCCCTGCGCCGATTTTTTGTTATTAACAGAAGGGGGAGTCCATTTGCGATATCAAAGTTCATTAATGGACATGATAATGCTTAACTTAAAAAAAGATGAAGGAAAGTAAGATTATTCAACAAATGCGCTAAATTATCAAACATGAAAATCTTTTTAGAATACAAAAACAACAAATTAGTGATTAAGTATATTACATATCTAGGTTATTATTAAGGTTTCTTTAGATAAAATTGTATATCTAACAACGTTAGAGAAAATAGTATTGATTAAAAACCATGTCAATTAGTGATAATAGTATTTATGCAATATTTTTATTTATTCTTTTTTTCTATAAAATAAGTACTCTGAGTAATGTACGCATATCAATCTTAAGTGTTTAACCCAAAATACAGAAAAATCTAGAAAAACTCGACTGTTTATGAAACCGATTTATTTATTAAGATCCTTTATCTTCTTTCCTGAAATTATTTGTGGGTAAAACAAAGTGCATTTTTCAATTCAGTGTAATTTTGGGCGGAATTTGCAATCAAGAATGTTCTTCCACTCAAACCATTATTTAACTCACGATGCTGAGAGCGTATGTATCCTCTCAGCACAGGAAGATATAATATTTTTAACCATTTTTCCAGTTCCTTGAAAGATTTCTAAATTTTAATTTTAGTGTTAATCAATTGATCAAATATTTTTTCAGGCACTAAAAACCTTCTACTTTCTTAACAAATACAATTTAGTGTCTTATGTGAAGAATGTGATTTAATTTTTTCATTCTGTCTTGCACCCTCGTACGTTTTTAAGTTCGCGGAATGAAATAGAAGGGGATTAAATAATATTACAAAATTATTCAACCTATAACCCTAACATATTTCTCAGATCTATGAATGTAAATGTAAATACCTTCATCAAAATTATTTATCCTGCTCTGAAAAATAGGCTGAAACTGCATCTTTCACTTCTGCGTCGGTAGAAAATTTCTTTCCTCGAAGTTTCTTTTTTCATATTTGGAAAAATATAATAGTCGCTGGGATCCAAATCTGGGATATAAGTTGGGTGATCAATGATATTAAAGCCACCCTTATGTAAAGCAGCCAATGCAACTCGACTTTCTCTTTCCTCTTCTATTCTCTCTAATAGCCTCTTTTAACTGCTCCAAAATTGAAGCGTAGTATTCTCCACACATTTTTCCTTATAATCAATTAACAAAATTCCTTTTGTGTCCCAGAAAACTGTCGCCATGAGTTTTGCCGCCGACTGAATTTCTTAGGCGGTGGTGTACCCTTTTCATGAAATTGCATGGAATCTTGCTTAAACTAAGATTCATAGTAATAAACCCAAGTTTGATCCTCAGTAGCAATTCGCTCCAAAAAACTTGTCTTCATTGCACTAAAACGCACACGAACACTCGACGCGCTGCTGTTTTTGTAGCGGTGTGAACAATATAGCCACCCATCTTACACTGACTTATGCCATGTCAAGATCATTATGGAGGACTTTAAAAAAATCTATCTGACGAAGCCACTGTATGGTGAAACATAGTCTTGGAATAATAAAAACATTTTTCAAACCATATATTGTGTCAGTATTTTATTAAGTTATGGTTTGGTTGTTTCAGATACCTCTACGAATTGTTTTTTCTTTAAACCTGCATCATTCAATAATAATTTATCGATATTTTCGATGAGATCTGAAGTAGTGACCTCAACAAACCGCCCAGGTCGTAAATCGTCTGCAATTGATTTCCTGCCTTCCTTAAAGACGTTGTGACATTTATATACATTTATATACCATGGATTTTCCTGGACAAGAGTGTCCGTAAACAGATGACATCTCTACCAATATGGTTTGAAGACTTTTTCCTTTATAATGGTACGGAACTCTATTTTCTCCATTCTTAACAATTTCTTCCGGATTGAGTTGCTTGATCGACGATAGGTCAAAGACTATTGACCTCGTTATGATAATACTCGGTATATTTAGTAATGATGTCACTGAACACGTTAGGATCTGCGCGAGCGCCCCCATCACCCTCCATTTCCGCCATTCCGCGAACTTAAAAACGCACCTCGTATATTTGTTCAAAGAGTTATAACACTATTGTTTGATAATGACGAGCTGAAGTTTTCGAAACTATACATAAAAGTGTAAATAAAAAGTGATACCAACAAAGTAAATTGTTTATTTATTTTGAGTTATAACACGTTTTCAAGTGCAGTACAGTCTTTCTTATTTAATTCATTAAACGTTTCTCTAAATGTAAGATCCTTGAAAAGATTTGAAAGATTTCTAGGCTGACAAGGATTCCTTTTTTAAATATAAGAATTTCCAACACAATAACTTGTTCCTTTTTTGTCTATTGCAATTAAGTACTTTGTATAAAGAATGTAATACAATTTTTATTGTGTCTTATTTTATTTTTGCCCAAAAAGTTATAACACATTTTCAAGTACAGTTTAATCTTTATTATGTATGACCTTTCAGAAATATTTTGAAAGATTTTGGCCTGTGAATTTGAAAATGGAATTACTCGATTGGTCGAAGCACAGTATACCTTCCTTTTTGTCCAATGTTATTTATTATTTTGTGTGAACAATGTAATTCAATTTCTTTATTGTATTACTCAATTGGTCGAAGCACAGTATACCTTCCTTTTTGTCCAATGTTATTTATTATTTTATGTGAACAATGTAATTCAATTTCTTTATTTTCCTTTAATACACGTGTTTAAATACAGTTTAATCTGTTTGATCGATTCCAATCAACTTCTCTCTGAATGAAGAATTTTTGAAACACTTGTAACTGACGGAAATTCCTCCTTTAATTTTGGTGACACTCAAATATCCATTTCAATTTTTCATCGTACCTTGATTTATTTCCCGAAAAGTTATACTAACGTTTTCAATTAACATTAATTAACATTAATTATTTTTATTAGTAACAAATAAATACATGTTTTATAATATGTATTTAGAAAAATATTATTTTTAAGGAAGTGTGTTAATAATATTGCCCATTCATCATTAAATGTCCCATTTCAGTAGGAGATTTTTTGACAATCACTTTTGCCTTTTCAAAATTTTGCTTGAGCAGTACCTTTCCTTCCAGAAATTATTGCACCAGCATGACCCATCCTTCGTCCAGGCGGGGCAGATTGCCCTGCAATAAATGATACAATGTGTTTGCCAAATCTTTTATTTTTCTCCTTAATTGAGTTCAATCTCCTTCAATTTTTTCATCGTATTTTGATTTATTGTCTGAAAAGTTATACCCAAGTTTTTAAATGCGGATCAATCTACGTTATTTATTTAATTAAATTTCTCTCTGAATGAGAGATTCTTGAAATATTTTTAGTCCGATGAAAATTTTGTCTTAAACTTAGTGTTACTTAATTGCAAAAATGTTTGTTTGAAGCACCAAAAACTTTCTTCTTTTTTTCCTATTTATCTCTAACTTAATTTTGTATCGGAGAATTGGAGTGGAACTTTTTTTCTTTCCAAAGAAAAAGATTGAAAACTTTTTCTTTGTGTATCGTATGGGACTATTTTTAACTCCAATTGAAATTGAAATGTTCTTTTGGTTTAATGTATCACTTAACTGCATATTCACTATGAAGTGAACTCCCATTTTCTGATATCTCACTCACACAACAAGCAGCTAACACTTATTAAAGGTACCTCACAGCCAAGAGAGAATTCCTACAACTTTTAGATTTATCTGTACTCGTGGTACTCAATATTCTGAAGCAAAATTTATATATTCGTAGCTTTTCATTATAACGGGTGCCCGCAGGGAGGTGTTCTCTCGCCGCTCCTATGGTGCCTCGTCATGGACGACCTTCTGTTGCTACTCGAAAGCCAGGGCATATATGCACTGGGGTATGCAGATGATCTGACCATTCTAGTAAGCGGGAAGTTTGGGACCACTGTATCAAACTTGATGCAGAAGGCACTAAATACCGTAGAAAGATGGTGCAGGAATGAAGGGTTAACTGTAAACCCGGTCAAAACGGCGATCGTCCCTTTTACTAGGCGACGAAAAACCAATGACATAAAATCACTACGTATGTATGAAATGGAAGTTCCAATCAAAAATGAAGTAAAATATTTAGGGGTCATACTTGATACCAGATTGAACTTCAACTTCCACCTAGAGAGCATCAGCAAAAAGGCGAGAGGACTTTTTGCGACCCGAAAAATGGTAGGACGCACATGGGGACTGAGACCCAGTATGACCAAATGGCTATACACTGTGGTCATAAGACCTATAGTGACATACGCGGCGCTCGTTTGGGGAGAAAAGACCCAAACCAAAAGTGCAGCAGTAAAACTCGAAAGAGTGCAAAGACAGGCGTGTCTGCTAATCACTGGGGTAATGAGGACAACGCCCACGGCAGCCATGGAACACATATTATCGCTACCACCACTACATTTATTTGTAATGATGGAAGCTAGACAGGCAGCCTATAGGATGCACATAAATGGACATACTTTAAATATGGGGCCTTCAAGACCGGCAACATTTAAAGTACTACAAGAAGAAGAGACACTAACAATGAGGTCCGATTTCACCAAAATCGTACACCCATCCCGCAGATTTAAAACGATCATACCACAGCGGAGTGAAAGGACAAATGGAACATACCCGGGAACGAGTAAAGGAACCATCTGGTACACAGACGGGGCCAAAAATACTAAAGGAACCGGGGCTGGTATCTATGGAGGCTGCAACCGGAGCAAACAATTCGCGATTGCTCTGGGGAAGCATGCCTCTATCTTCCAGGCCGAAATAGCCGCCATTGACTGGTGTGCTCATCACTTAATGGAATCGGGACTTAAAACAGGACCAATTACCATTATGACAGATAGCCAGGCAGCCATAAAAGCGCTAGCCTCACCGATAGTGCAGTCCAGGCTGGTCATGACTTGCATAAACAGACTGGACGCACTGGCGACAACAAGAGAAACACAGCTAGTATGGGTACCCAAGGACCAAAAAATTATTGGACACTTGGGGGCCGACTTGCTGGCTAAACAAGGAGCAACAGGTGAATTCATAGGACCTGAACCCGCTTTCGGTATACCCCATGACACCGGAAAGGAAATAATCCGACGCAAGTTAGCAGAGGAGCACAAAAAGGCATGGCAAAACCAAAATGGAATGAGGCATACAAGACTCTTCCTAGATGGTCCGGTACCTGACAGCATGTTGAAGCTGTCTAGACTGAGCAGACTGAAACTAAGAAAAATCACAGGACTAGTCACTGGACACTGTGACCTGAACAAGCACAAACATAGGATGGGCATTGAGAAAAGCCCCCTATGCCGTGGGTGTCTGGAAGAAGAGGAAACTCCCGAACACCTACTGAGCACTTGCGAAGCATACAAACAAGAACGCAAGGCGAAACTCGGGAAGCCCATGCTTCCTGTAGAACAGCTAAAGAATATCCCCTGGCAGAAACTCCTGGACTTCTTAGAAGATACAGGAGTTCAAAAGGAGTAAAATAGCCAGAGGCGCACAAAAGGACCACGGAGACCGCAGTGCAGGGACGCTAAGCGACACCACCTCGTGAGGATAAAAAAAAAACCAACCTCATTGTAAACCCTTAATATTAAAAATTTTGTATTTTTTGTATTCGTTTTTTTGTAACATAATCAAGACAAGTACTGTACACAACATCTGCATAGTTGAAATGACTTAGTACAAGAATATCGCACAATAAACGTTTCGTTCTTAAAGATAAAACATTTCTGCTAGCATATATCATTTTTAAGTTATATACGCACGGGAGATACACTTACTGAAATGCAATTTAAAACGCAGTTTTGAGTCTATTACAAGACCCATATTGCGTATAAAGTCTACAATAGGTAGTGTATCGTTGCCTATCCTGATTATATACTTAGATTTTGCTAAATTCATTACATTTTGTGGGCCATTGCATATGACTTTGTGGGTTTAATAATTAATAAGTACGAATGGGATACATTAACTAACTCTAATATATCGGAGTTTATATTATTGCAGGCAGTATTGATATTATAAAAATGAAATGACACTCAACTACATTGGCATATGTATTGACAGTACAGTATTTGAGATTATCTGTTAAAAAAGACGTATACATACAGAACAAAACTAGTTCTAGAATCGATCCCTGGGAACACCCGCCTCCACCCTAGCTGAGCTTGAATTTAAGTCATCTATGCGTACTAATTGGGTAAGACCATGCAAGAAACTTGCAATTAAAGATATAGTATCCTCTGAGAAGCCTAGATAATTTAATATGGCTAGTTGAATGTCATGGTTAATGGTATCGAATGCTTTACTATAATCCAGTAGTATAAGATTTGTGTTATGACTGGGCGAACTTAACTAGGAAGTAACCGCAGGGACCTCTATCCATTGTCTTAAGTGCAAAATACTATGGTTTTTACAGTTTTGTGTCTATTTATTGTATAAATGCAGCTTTTAAAAATTGAACAAAGTTTTTCACAAAGAATTTTAATGCCCAAAAAGTACGAAAATGCTTTATAATGTGACTACATTTTGAGTAAAAGAGAGAAAGGTAAGAGCTAGTTGTAGAAAGAGTTATGACTGGGCTAATGTTTTGCTCGCTAATCCGCTTTACAAAAAACATAACCGCGAGGATCTATTCCCCTTGTAATCAGTGGTAAAATTACTCAGTATCTTACAGTATCTTACGGATTTGTTTCCTTTTTGTTCAGATGCAGCTATTAATCTGTTAATTAATCATTTACAAGAAATATAAGTGATTAAAAGTTACAAAAAACAATTATAGAGAAAGTGATGAAAAGGTTAGTAGTAAAGAGTAAGTATTTTCTCAGAAGAAATGTGTTACTATTGGTAAGACATTTAGGTCGCTAAGCTATTTACTCTTTAAAACTAACCTCAGGGATCTATTCCTTCTGCCTTACGATCTACTCAAGCATCTACAGTTCTATTCCGCTTTATTGTTTAACTGTTATAAATTAATTTTTCACAATAAATTTAAATGCCCAAAAAGTACGAAAACACTCATCATTTTGGTTATATTTAAAAGATGAGAAAACAAAGAAATGGATGGGAAGGGTTGGTTGTAGGAAGCGGGAAGAAGTTTGTTATGACTAGGCGAAAGTTTGGAATGCTAATTTCTTTACTTAAAGACCAAAAGTGCGAAAACGATCTTAATTTTGACTAAAACCGCAAACAAATTGTGCTTTTTACCTTGATTCGTGTTCAGTGTACCTAAAATGATAACAGGATATCTTGATCCAGAAATGTGTATTTGAACAATTCCTTTATGATCTTAGTACTAAAGAAAAGATTATTTTGAAGCAAAAAAAAACTGAATCATGAACTTTAACACTCACTCCTTGCTAGCAGTCATTGTTTAGGCCAATTATATGCTTATTATTAGCCCTAGCAATAGAGAAGTTCCCAAATAAGTTTTCACTACTATTTTGAACATAGTAACCCTTTCATCGAGGTTTACATCAATTGTTATCCGATTAAAAGCGAAGACAAAAGTCGTCTCTTCATTTAAAACATGTAATAGACTCTTGTGTATTTTGAAAAAAAGTTAATAATCTAAAAGGATATGTAGTATTCTTCAGTTATGTAAAGATTATATTAATAATAAAAATGCGGTTTATAGTGAAGAAAGGAATTTAACCGCGTTTTTATTATTAATCTAGAAGGATGATCACAAAGGGAAATGCAACATTTTGTGAAAGTCACTTAGTACCTTGACCGTTTTCATAAATATATTGTCGAAATATCTTTAATACATTGTTTAATTTTTTTATGTGAGATTAAAATATTCTTTGAGATAATCGAAAAAAAAACCTTAAGATATCAGTAGGTTGATCAAAAATGAAAGCCAGAAAATGGACTGCATGTATTTGGAAAATCACTTAGGGGCGTCACTCTTTTCCAGATATATAATATGTGATATTTTTAATCCCTTTGGTAAATTTTTGGAACTATTCAGTTATATCTGTGATATATTATTTGTCCATATGTGGTCGTATTCTTTTATAATGGTTGTCCTGTACATCAATTATTCATTATATTCAGAAAAAAACGATCCTTTCATTAACTCTTTCTAAGAAACCCATTTCTGTCATGAAAAATACTTTCATTTCAAGGGTTTAGGGTATAACAACTCTGAGGTATGATGATTTACTCTATCAAGCAAAAAGTAGAGTGAATAAATTATTGAGAGAAGGATCTATCTATGACTTTTCAAGTTATATTACCTGTAGTAAGAACTCTGATGTTCATATTCAGAAACTAGGAGCGTGACCAAATAGTCGATTAGGTATGTAGATTTTTATAAAAAGAATGGTTGCGACCGTTACTACGTGGTAATTGAATTTTTCAATTCAGTGTATGTAGATTTTATTGCCTGTAATAAATCTATATAAAAAAGAAGTTCTGGATATTATTGGAGGTTCCCATCAAGTTTAAAATCTGTAATGAAACACTTTTAGCAATAGATTCGGCCATATCTTCACCCAATATAGTTATAAATCCTTTCCGATCGTACATTCTAGGAGCATTCAAATAATCTAAGCTGTCAGTTTACTAGAAAAGTTTGATAACACTAGTTCTGCTCTATTTGATTAATAAATATTATCAGAATTACTTCAATAGCAGTAAGTTATCTACGATATTCTTTCGCTCGATTTAAAGACGATCTATTCCATAGTACAATATAGAGGTTAGTCTTGTTATCGTGAAGAAGAAACAAGCTTTCAGTGTTTGTAGAGAAGGCTATATTAGACATGATGATAATGATTTGAAAAAAATTGAAATAAGTACTATTTCAAAAATAAAATCGAGCATATAGCGTTCCTTTTCTACATAATACGAAGTTCTGTTTTCTTACATATTTCATTTCAAAAGTACGTGGTTTTAACGTACACGTGACTTTTTAAATCATCCCATCAACTCAGGTAACCTAGAAAACCAAACCATTTACTTACATTCTCTCTTTGCGAAATAAGTATCATTTTAAATGGTGAAAATAACCCATCCAAGTAAATTGGTCCAGTAATTATCTGCCGCAAGAGTTTCTCAATGTAATGCAATTTCTGTTCTTATTGCATTTTTAATTTTTAAAGTACGTGGTTTTATATAAAAGTGAAAGGAAAAAGTAATAAGGTAGCCTAGGAATACGTCCAGAAAAGAATTCACTTAAGGCATGATTTGTGGATTTGACTCCGTCTTGTTAAAAACAAGATTCAAATGGTTAAAACGATGATTATAATTAGTAGGCTCCAAATATTAAACAACAGCCAACTTATACCTTATTATATACCTAATTAAACAACGATTATTATTTAAGGACTGAGTTTCTTTGTGTTTCGTACGGTTTAGACTGAACAAGTGCTCTTACCCTTACTCCAAAATCCAAGATTATAGGATTTTGGAGTCCAGACGTGGTCTGTTGATTGAAAATAATTGATCTTATTATAGCGACGTCTGATTGGACGTTTTGCCACGAATTCATCCTAATTAATAGGGAATATTAAATGAGATTTAATAATAAATCTAGTGTAATATGCAATTAGCTTATTATTAAGTAATCGATTTTTTCCCTATATAATTTCTTGAGGTGCCAATTTAATGGATATTTAAACGTAAAAACTAACGCCAATAACATATTTTATGAATTAAAAAGGAGAAATGAAAACAAATCAAAATAATAAATGTTGGATATAAGATGGAAATAATATATACAGAAATTATTATATTGACTTAACTCACACACGAAACATCCGCTCAACATGGAAATATTGTCAAATTTGCATCCCATGAAAAATACATATTAGTTAATGGTACACTAGGACACACGAAATTGTATTTGCTAAGTAGAATTGTGAACGTGAAATAATTACCATCACCGTCCGTCAACCTTTAATTCCGTATGTTCCACATTTCACCACGAATTAGCATAATACGCAATTATTGTCATTAAAAATAAATTTAATTATAAAAAAAAACACTAGAAAATTCATTAAGAAACGTTTAATACCTAATATTATTAATGTCTTCCTTTTAGCCAAATATTAATATATTGAAGTAATTGCTGCGTCGTGTACGTCGCTATAAATTAAATATTGATTGCGCGCAAAATTATTTGTGTCTAATTATGTGTACATAGTCCTGGCGGTGTATTTTATACGGTGGCAATATAAAAGTAATTAGTGGGAAATTCCAAAATTTTATTCAGGCGTTAATCTTCCCCAGCTCCCCGAAGGTCCGATTTCGAATCCTATTCCCAGCACTGGACTTTTGAAATAAAAGTATCTGCCGGCACCGTGAATTTCGTTTCGTCCCTTTGCCCCAATATTTCATCCCTTCACCCTCATTACACTTAGAAATGGTATTATAATAATTCAAATAGTTGTGGCTAATGTCCCAAAAAGGACATTAATTGATAGTCAAGATATATATATATATATATATATATATATATATATATATATATATATATATAAAAAATTTATTTTCGAGTAATTATGACGGCGATTGCCTTATAATGCGCGAGCGATTCGTTTTATTGCTGCCCTATTTTAAGGGTTATTGCATAAAGATCGATCCCGCTGCTTTTTTTTGGATAGATTCGCCTCGAATAGGATATTATTGTAGCCCCGAGAGTTGAGAAAGTAATATAAAAAACATAACGAATCCTTTATCTACCAAGACAAAAAGCTTTTGTTCTAAGGGTCAAGTTGGGTTCGAATGTTATAAGGCTAAGAACAAAAGGAACGAATAGATAAAATTGAAGTGCAAATATATACTGAGTATCTTATATCGTTTAAATTAAGGACATGCACCGTTTCGTATGTGTTTAAGCAATAAAACACGCCCCTCAAATGTTTTTTCTTACGAGAAGAAGAAGGGTACGAAATTCTTGTGATAACAAAAGTTATATTTTATTAATTGTTGAAAACCTTAATCAAACATACTATAATTACTTATATACTATAAATCATAGTTAGAAATATTTAATTGTGCACATTTCTTTTTTAACAACTTTATTTATTGACTAAATACACATTTCAAGTACAACATAGCTCTCAGTTATACTATGATTTAAATATTCACGTAACTCATGATTACATTTATAATTGAACACATTTATATTTGTTCTAAAATATTTAAATAAAGTTAATGCTTGTTGCGATACACTCTTGGTGGAAACAGATATTAATATTAATTGAAGAGTAACACTTGATTTGTTCCATAATGTTTTTATTTTCAGTTCCCTGACACGTATTTCGGTCTTCGCATACCAGAGAGAGAGAGAATAATATCTTTATTCACAACACTTAATACAATTTTGGGAAATATATACAAATGATTAAAAATAATGGTTAGTCCGTTTGGGCTATCGACCATCGATCTTTATTCCCTCTCTTGACTCTAAGTTATGTCTCAAAAATTCAATTAAAAAAATAAAAAATGGCGTGAGATCCATTCTCAGACCATTTTCAAAGTTTGAAACTATTTAACTTTTAAATGGTCTGCGAAGACCGAAACACGTATCAGCAACTGAAAATAAAAACATAATGGAACAAAACAAGTGTTACTCTTCACCTAATAAAATATTTAAAGATAGATTAGATCATATAGAAGCTACTTGCAGAATATAATATTATTCATCAAAAATTATTGTAATGGAACATACCCTAAAGATATATTCTAGTGATAATCCGATATTTACTACATGCAATTAAAACATGTTTCTACTGCCTACGCTAGATATTTCACCGAAGACCACAATAATTTTACAAAAAAAATCACCTTGATTTGCGTAGCCGCGGGATTTATCGCAAATTCCCAAATATTGAATACGTTTACGACCGATTGCAAGTTACCGTATTGTGGTATATAAAATAGACATTAAACGTTTATGGCATCAACCCTTTTTACGATTTTTAATCCATACGCTTAATCGCCATAAAATTCCAAATACTGCTCTCTACGTGAGATACGCTTAATCGATATTGTATGGGATTTTCAAGAAATCTTTTTTTTACGTCGATAACAATAATGGCTATGATGCGAAAAATAGATACATAAAGCAAAATGTTTAAAGATAAACACTAATATTAAAGAAAGAATGAAGAAAAGACATGTTCTGAATTGAAGCAGGTAAATTACATTTTCATATAGCTTATTAGTATGCGTGAATGGAAAGTTACGAAGATAATGCTATAAATGTTTAAAAAGAAACATATATACTTTGCTAAGTAGCAGAATAATTATTCAAACATGTATAACGAAGTAGAAGCTTCTTACATTAACAATATAATCAACAAGTATCTGCAAGATGATCGATCGAAGAAATGTATCATAATAGTAGGCAACCAAAGATAAAAACCCGATAATAAGATTAATTTAATTAAACGAAACTGGTTTAATCCAGTGAAGAAAAAGGATTACTAATTGTTTCATTTAATAAGAATACTATTTCAGATCAATACATAGTTATATGTATATATTTATACTCCCCGTTTAGTGTAAATAAAGAGGAATGCATATAAACAATTTATTAATCGTTTGATATCAAAATCATTTCGATATTCTGGTGGGATGAAAACATAGGCAAGAAGTTAAACAACAAGAGAAACAATGACAAAATTATCAACCTACAAAAACTATGAATTATACAAGTGTAGAGAACAAAGAACATAATTAAAAAAAACAGAAATAAGAGAGCAAAAGTAATCAAATTAAGTATATAAAAGTTAATTGACAGGAAGAAGGAGAACGTAGAAAAAGTGCAGGTTAATAGTGAAGTTGCTGGTGTTTGAATGGGATTTGATGGACCATCCACCATACTCACCAGATCTTACGCCATCGACTACTGTTAATTTCAATCTTTGCATACTAATTAATGGTGTTAAACAGCACTTGCTTCATTTTTGTGTTAAGATATGCCAGAAATTCTTTAAGCAAGGCATAATGATATTACCCAAAAGGTCATCAAAAAAATGGTCAATACATAACTGAATCAAATTATTTCTTTCTATAAAACAATCGCGTTTGATTATTATAGTAAAAACCCAGTATGGAGAGATATAAATAAGAGAAGAAACAGACAGCGTAGAACAAGAAGAAAAAAAGAAATAAAGAATACAGTTATAAAAATTGAAAGAGGTTATGACAGAAGCGAAAAATCCCCAGGTAAAGATAGAATTGCAATAGAAATGCGAGGTATAGATTAAATGCCACTAAATTCTAAATTAAATTATTAATAAAGTGTTAACTATTAAAATATGCAAAACCTATTAAGACAGCATGCTACCAAGAACTACATGATTCAGAAAACTGTTTATAGTATAAATTGATTTTCTAACTAGAAATGTTTTAACCGATTTTTTTAATTCTTTAAATGGAAGACTGTCCTCCAAAATATCTTCATTTAGTAAGTCTATATTGGTTTGCTCAAGTATTCGTATTATTTCTTATTATACGATGAATTAATAATAATAATAATAGTTTAACAAATTTTTCCAACTTCAAACAAAAATCAAGTTAAAAATAATATTTCAAAAAACAAAGTAGTTCCATTAATCCGTCTACCCTATAAATGTAACGACACCATTGAAAAGTTTGTTAATCAACTATTGATAATGGACACATAGTGTCCGAAATGTACATTTAGTGCCTAAATAAAAACAGTGAAGAAAGGAATTTAACCGCGTTTTTATTATTATTAACGTAGCTGTTTAGTTAGATACAACAGTTTCGCAATTAAGACATAGTATATACAACGTAAACTAAAACTTACAATTAACTGATACAATAGTACAATTGACTAAATGTTATTCACTTAAATATTCACATACAGACTAATAACCCTTTTGACACAACCATTCCTTGAGCATACCTTTGAAACTTTGATATGATTGTTGGTCTTTTTTTGGAAGTTTATTATAAAGAGTATTTTGGAGATTTTTTTATAAATTAAGGTATTATGTTTTGGAATATATAAGTTTGACAAATGTTTTTTTGTATATAGTATGCATCTATATATGTATATACAATGAAATGTTAAAATATTGTTATTTATAAAGGTATTCTTACAAGATTCTGTCGGCTTAGGATTAAACAAGAGTCGTATAATACGTTTTTGACTGATTTAAACTCTAGAGCTATTGGTACAATATATAACGTTATATGACATTGGTGAATAACATAATGCAAAATAAACATTAAGTAAAGCTGCCCCAGAAAGTTCATATTTTTATTTTAACAGTGCGTAATAGCCACTATTAAGTTTGTTGCACACTTGATTTACTTGGTTCCCCACGTAAGTTTAGAATCAGTTATTACTCCTAGAAACTTACACGAATCATGGGATTCTTTAGTATTAGAATTTATATTGTAGAATTCATCAGGAACACTTTTGCGATTATAAAAGTTTCCACACACCGTTTTATTAGAGTTTAAGATAACACTGTTAGATTTACACCACAAACTAAATTGATCTAGAATTCTGTTTAATTTTTGCTGAAGTTCCTCTAGTTATTCTGATGCAATTACAACCGAAGTATCATCAGCAAACATTACAATATGATTTGGATGCAGAAAGATCGGTAAATCATTTATGAAAATAAGATGTATTAAAATCCTTTAGTTCGTTGTAGAAAATTAAATAATAAATTTAAAAATAAGGAAAATTAAAGAACCTAAGACTGAACCATGTGGTACCCCTATATTTGTATTGTAGTCGCTTGACTTATTGGCTTCAATTTTAACAATTAATTTCCGGTGCGAGAAATATGATATTATTCAGTTTAACATAGGACCTCGAATACCAATGCTATACAATTTTTTGATTATAAATTCTGGACGAATTTTATCAAAGGCACGACTTAAATCAAAGAAAAGTCCAATTGTGTATTTACCATTGTCTATACAACTGTAAATATAATCAAAAAACGATACGGTTTCAGATTCAGTTAAATATTCTTTTCTAAAGCCATGTTGATGGTCGCTTAACAATTTATATTTTTGAATAAAATTCATAATTTTATTGTAAATAACTCGTTCTATAATTTTTGATTCATCACTCAGCAGAGAAATTGGTCTAACGTTTTCAGTTTCAGCAGAGTTACCATTTTTATAAATGGGCTAGACTATTGAATATTTAAGACTTGATGGAAATGTTTGGCTTTCAATAGACATATTTATTAAATGAGTCATGGGTTCAATAATATACAAACTAACATATTTCAAGAAAATTGTAGGTAGTGCATTAATACCACTTATATTTGTATTTTTAAGCTGGTTTATCACATTATAGATCGCACGAGACATAACAGTGGTAAATACAATCGTATGGGGTACCATATCTTGAAAAGTACATGATGTTGAGATGGTTTGTTGAAAATGTTGAATCAGTTTTTCTCTTGCAAGGTTTGAAAAATATAGACCAAATCTTCAACCATTTACCCAAGATTATTTATAATGTTCCATTTAGTTGACATGGATTTTCGTCCTATATTTTTGTTTGTCATTTTCCAAATTTCTTCTTTCGTTATTATTATTTTTTTTGGTTTTCTTACTCGTGGTAAAAACTTTTTGTATTAAGTGGATTGTTTTGATTTAAACGCTTGGTTAATAAGAACCAATGGAATAAAGACAAGCGTTTTAATCAACAATCTAATTAATACTCTCAACGAATTTGAGTATGTATGAATTTTTGAAAAAAATTAAACATTGTTTTTTCTTATCAATAGTTGGATCAATCAGATGCATTATTGCAGATACTATCGATATTCCTTGCCCGAAATCGTATTGTGAGTCAATAATTTTATTTTCAAAGTGCCATAATACGAGGGGAGTTTAATAATTAATGCAACATGTTTTTTCACGACCACGTTTGGTTGAAAAACCTGAACATTTCGTGTGGAATATACAATTTGAGACAGGGCTGCTGCCCCATACTAGAAAAGCTGAAGTCATTATGGAGTGGAAAGGTGGAAAATGCCTAAGAGTCAGTTAATAACGCTTTTAGAGCCAAATCATGAGTCTATTATCGTAATAAGAAGATAATCGATGTCAGTTTTCTTGCCAAGACAGCAACAGGATAATTCTAATGTAAGGTAAATCTACGTGCTCTGTATTACTTACACTAACCCTTGTTAAAGACTAATCAAAATCCATTAGAGTTTTGCTTCATTTATGGTTAGGTGATCTAGTTTAAACCATTTTTGGAACTTCGACCGTATTTCACATAATGTCACTATTAAATTATTTAAATTATTATTCGTAGTATCATGAGCAAACATAGTAACAGCAGCACAATCCTATTTCTCCTCCAAGTCATTTAATTAAGCAAGAGCAAGGGCCCTAGAATAGTTTCTTGTGAAATACCAACTGTCACGTGTCTTGTATTTGACTGGGACTTGTTACTGTTTGCAAATGGATGTCAATCAATTAGTTAAGTTATAGTTGCATAATTTAAAGAGTGAAATGAAATCCAATTTATTACTGAGGTCACAAAAAAAATTAAACATTGTTTTTTTTTTATCTTTACACGTGTTAGTAGTTGGATAGATTATATCATTATGCATATACTGTCGATATTCCTTGCTTAAAATCGTATTGTAAGTCAGAAAAAGGTTTTTCAAGGTGCCGTATTAAGAGTTAAGAGTTCAATAACTAATGCAACATATTTTTTTCGCTTGCCACGTTTGATTAAAAAACTGAACCTTCCGTGTAGAACATCATTCAATATTCCCGCTTCGTCTACTATAGTTTAATTGATTTCCGATAGGTGACAGGGTTATACGTAACTGTTAAAATAGCGTCTGTAACGGAGGTGCGTTCCAAACAACAGACAGTGATTGAGTTTTTTCGGTGGAAAACCAGGGCATCTCAGATATTGACACCAGCCTGCAAAATATCTACGGAGATCTGGCAGTGGACGAAAGCTCGGTGAGTCGTTAGGCAAAGCGTGTGTCATCATCGTCGTAAGGTCAAGCAAAACTGTCTAATCTCCTGCATACCGGCCGCCCTATAGAATGCTGGAACGTGTGAACACTCTCATTCGAAATAATTGACGGATCATATACACAACACCTCGCTGCTCAACTGGACGTCTCTGTTGGTAGTGCTATCACAATTGTTTACCGGTTGGAATATTCAAATGTTTGTTCCCGCTAGGTCCCGAGATGTCTAACTGAAGACCATAAACAAGGAGCATAATCTGTTTAGAATTGCTTGCTCGGTATGAGGCTGATCGTGACAATTTTTTGCCAAACATTGTTACAGGCGATGAAACATGAGTTCATCACTTCATACCCAAAACAAAATGTAAATTAATGTCATGGCTAAGATCTTCTGCGATTTTGAAGAAGTTATTTTGTTCGATGTCCTTCCCCATGGCCAAAAGGTTAACTCTGAAGTGTATTGTGTTGAAAAAACAACTTCATCGTGTTTGTAGGCAAACAGAGAAAAAAGGAATTTAATCGCAAATGTCGGGAAACGTTTTCGCCATGAGAAAACAAAAGATTGGTAATTGTCAAAGTAAATTATTAGACGCCAGTAGCAGCCATAAGTCATTTTTGATAAACGTTCTAAAAATGTTCCAAACTCAAGAGGAAATGGTTGACATGATATTTATTCTTGGAGAATGTAACAAGAATTGTTTCTTGGCGTCACGAGTGTACGCTGCGAGATATCCGCACTCATCTTATCAATAAAAGTAATTTGAATGTAAATTATTAAAAACAAATTAATAAATTTTGCTATAACCTTTAGAACTAATAAATATTATATTTTGGAGGTCCATGAAACATTTAAACTACAAAAACCTTTCAGCTACTCTAGCTAATTAAAACACATAATAATATGTTATTTATGTCCAAAAATAGGACATTTGTTTAAATCTCATTTCACGACTATTGTAAGATCTTATAATACTTGACTTACTTATTTTTATAACACCAAATTTGATAACGACTTTTTATTCTGAATATATATATATGCACATGTTTATATCTACTCCCCTTATTTAAGTTTTACCTTTTTCTAGGTACAACCAGAATTCTTCTTGATATATTTTACGATAATTGTTCTAATTCATAATTTTGCATTATTAATAAACTTGAAAACTACACCGATAAAATAACCTATCAATCTATCAAACTTAATTGAGGAATCGTCTTTAATTACAATTTACGTGTCGTGCTTGGGTGGTCTTAAAAGATATATTTTTAATAAATAAGGTGTTATATAATAGAGTATTAGGTTAAACTGTGACATAAATTTAATTAAAACAAATAGATGGAAAGTAATGAATAAAATTAATTTGGCCTAGGAGCGGTAAATTTCATAAAACGCTTCCGGAATGTTAAAGGTAACGCTGATTTATTCATGGTTTCAATATTTATTGTGTCCTGAAAATGTCTCTAGTACCCTTTTATTATAACAAAGGAATTGCCATCCTCGGCACTATGTGGCCCTAGCTAGTCCAGTTATTGAATATTGGCTAGTCCACTGGCGGCCATATGTGCTCTCTATATAGAAAAATTCCGGACATCAATATTTATTAAATCAAAACATACACAATTTAGAAATATTAAGATCATTACTTAATTCACAAGAATAAACTAATCGAAATAAATCACTTCTTATATATAACTGTGTATTATGAATCATTACGGAACTTTTGTACTTATGAGCATATATTAATCAAAAACATGCATACGCCGTGGAAAATAGTTAAATAATTGAAATACTTCTGACTTTACTTTTAACATTCTTACCGTGCGTCCTTCATAAATCATAATACCTGCATAATTAATGCTATTGTTGTGAGCTGAATTGTATTATAAGGTCATTTGGAGCAAATTGTTTCTACCTATCTAATTGTCCTAATAAATCATTAACCTGCTTTGCCATAATTGTTGCAATAAATAATTTTTAACGCAATTATTCCGAGCGTACACTACCTCGTAATTTACATACCTCTTCCTAATTTTAGTTCGCCATTTATTACATACCTCGGGATAGAAAAGCATATCACCTGATATCATTACAAGGCTATGCGAAATAGGTTGCTTGCAATAAATATTACCGGAATAGTTATGCAGATCAAACTGATAAGCATTAAATGCCGAAAGAAAATTATCTAAATATATAAAGACCGTGAAATGACAGTATTATTTAAATGATTTATTTGATTCTACAATATTATAAGGTAATTATATAATTACCAGAAAATGCAGTTTTAAATTCTAATTAGGCATAAATGCTATTTATAAAACTACAACTAATTAAAACAACTCGAGTACGCTCTTCTATATTATTTATTCAATATTTTTTTTAACAATAATTGTAATATATTATATGATTTAAATAATTATCTGTTACATAAATTTATGGCTAATACTTACACATATCTAATTGTCACATTGCAGAATGAAATGACGATATGTATTTGACTACATAGATATCGTCATTTCATTCTGCAATGTGTCACTTAGATATGTGTATGTATTAGCCATAAATAAACGATATGTAGTCAAACATTATTATTCACCCGAAAAAGCCACAGTGTGGCAAAACAATTATTGCAGGAGAGTTAGGTAAAATATTTAAAAATTAAACACTTCTTATTTATACAATATAAAAATTAGATAATATAAATTAAGTTCTGGAACTACAATATACTAGTTAGAATATTTGGAAAATTATTTTAGTTGGGAATAAATTATTGCATATTTTGAAACCTCTTAAATACCTTTGATTGTAGAGGCGTTTACTTTGTGGTAAATCTTGAATATGATGCAAATTAATTCGATATAGTGTTAAAACAAGGTTATCAAGATTAATTCGTCATAATTCCATCTTTTGAATGTATTCAACCCAGAATCTGCACCTAAGAAATAATACTGATTAAATAAATTTATTTTTGGCAAATTTTCATTTGAAATACTTTACGTTTATAGAAAATTATAAAATAAAACTGTGAAAGTTGTCATTTTGGTAAATGCATATTTAAAATACCTTACTTTTACACCATATTTTAAACCATCATTAAAATTTGTATTTTAATCGGGCAATTGGATTGTTTATTTTGCAGATTATAAAACATACCTAGCTTTCCAAGAGTTGATAATTTGTCAACAAGGACTATCGTAAATATCACAAGAAACCACTAAACTACAAATTTTAGTAACCTTAGTGTGCACTTTTTGCTCTATATTGGAACATGTTGAGAGAAAAACCTTGGGCTTGCCATTATGTCAAATATATCTCCCAAAAAAGGGACAAAAATAGCGTATTTGCTTAAATATATTACAAAAGAAGAATCGAGAAGCTATCAACATGTTTTACTGGACAGTGGATAGATGTGGGTCTGAGTAGAAGATCATTGTAAACCAGTGAACTCCGCCCGTGACTCTTGCTGTCTAGATTTGTGTACGTGGTTAATTAATTTATGTATTATTTTATGAATATATTATAAGCAGGAAGAACAAAGTTGTAAAGAATGAATAATAACAATAAAGAATAAATAACTATTCTATCTGTTGAAGTTGAAACGTATAAAAAGAAATATAACTTGTTATTTTTTTCTTTGCTCTCTTTAAAGCAGAGATGCACAGACTTATTAAGACTAGGGGCCACTCGGGCAAATCATGAACTGATGGCGGGCCGCCAGAAGTGTAGGTAATTAAAGACAATAAATAATTGATAATAATGTATTAAAATTAAAAAGGAATTTATTAATTTGAAGCGTGGCACTGCATAGTGCTTACAATCTTTTTTATATTTGGCTCAAATTTACTTGTAGCAACACGTAAAACTGCTTCCAAACTTTCATTTGCAAGGCGGTTTCTATTTTTGGTTTTATTATTATTAAGTATTGAAAAAGTTTGTTCACATATATAGGTAGAACCAAATAAGCTGGCACATTTCAGAGCGTTTATGCGCAACTCTTTGTACATATTTTTATCAATGCAGCGGTAAAAGTTCAGCAAGTCTCCTTCGTTGAATTTGTTGCGTAAATCTTCGTCGTTTTGAATGTCGATAATTTCTAACTGCATTGACTCTGGCGCATTTTCAACTGAAATCGTGAAAGGATTGCTGAATATGTCCAACAGAGGTTTCACTTTTTTAAACTCCGAAAATCTGTCTTGAAAAGATTGAATCAAAATATCTAGCTTTTCTACATAACTGAAATTAATCGCAGTTTTGTTGAATTTTTCAGCCATTTTCTTATAATTCGGAAAATGATTGTAATTTCCAGAATTCAATTGCGATCTGAAAAGTGTCAGCTTGCATTGAAAGGATGATACATGAGCGTAGAGCTGGGATATCAGTTGATTTTTGCCTTGAAGCCGTGTGTTCAAGACATTCAAATGATTTGTAATGTCAACTAAAAAAGCCAAATCACACAACCAATCAGGATTTTTAAGTTCCGGGACATCCCTTTGCTTTTCCGCCAGAAATATTCCAATTTCTTCTATTAAATTTAGAAATCGTTCCAGTGTCAATCCACGACTTAGCCACCTTACTTCTGTATAATACAGTAAATCTCCATATTCGCTTTCGATGTCATCAAGGAATTGTTTGAATTGCCTGTGATTGAGTCCTCGTGATTTTATGAAATTTACAGTCGAAACTACCACTTTCATGACATTTTGAAATTCAATTTGTTTAGCACAGAGGGCTTCTTGGTGTATAATGCAGTGAAACTGCATGAGATCTTCAGCCTTTATGTTTTTTTCTTGCAGATGCTTTTTCAGCAAAGTAACTAGCCCGGAATTGACACCAATCATCGAAGGAGCACCGTCAGTCGCAACTCCCGATAATTTTGATAAGTCCAAATCAGTTTTTGAACGCTCATCCAAAAGTACATTGAGTATATCAACTCCTTTGGTTTGACCTTTCAATGAACACATTCCTAATAACACTTCTACGACTTCAAAATCTTGAGTAACACCTCGTATGAATATTAGAAGTTGAGCTGTGGAACTAATATCAGTGGATTCGTCGAGTGCTAATGAAAAAAATTCAATGATCTTAGTTTTTTCAGTTAATTGTTCCGCAATATTACCTGACAAAGACATAATTCGTCTTTGGATGGTCATACGATTCAGTTGAATTTTCTCAAACTTTTTTGCTGCTTCTGGACACATTTTCTTAGCGGCAATTTCTATGCATTCTTTTACAAAATCCCCATCATTGAAGGGGCGACTTCGCTTTGCTATCATTCGAGAAATTTCATAACTAACTTCTGTAGCTGTTTCTGAATCTTCAATGGGTTTTCTAAACATAGCTTGCTGACCCGTAAGCTCCCGTTTTAAAGACAACATTTTTTGCTTTCTTAATTCGCCTGTAAACTTGGTAAAAGAAGGATGCTGCGTTTCATAGTGCCTTTTTACATTATATTCCTTTGCAATTGCAACAGAATTCTTGCAAATTAAACAAACGACTTTGTTATGCGACCATACAAAAAAGTATTTCTCAGTCCAAATTTCTTGAAATTGCCGATTTTCATCTTTAACCTTACGTTTTTTACTAGGTCCTGGCTTGTCCATGTTGCGTTCTAATCCTGGCTAGGATTAACACAGCACCTAAAAACAATTACAGTACCTACTTAAATTACCCATCCTTTTTAAATTATCAAAAATAATTGATTAAATAGGTAGGGAAACACTTATTAATAATAGAGTTTTACTTACGATTTCACAACACAATTATACACGGCACTTGACGGTTAACACTGCAACAGGAAATCTACGTTGAATGTGGATCAAAATATATGACACCGGCTAGTGGAGTACAACTATTGCCTTCCAAAACCTCTATTAAACTCACAGAACACTAATACACCTAGCGGCGATTAAACGTGGCTTTTATACCGCGCGTATAGAGTCGAAAACTGTCTGGAGAAATCTCGAAACCGACTCTGGAAGCTTCGAGTCGTGTACTATCTACGCGAGCGATCGTCATCGCGCCGCCGGCCGCCGCGCTTCTTCAAGCAAACGAATTTAACCGAGATCAGCACGAACATTACCGACCGCTGTTACCGACGACGCACGTACGGCGCACCGTAATAGCGCGCGCGCGAGATTCAAATTACTTTTCGAACATATTTTTTTTTGGTTTTATTCTGGAATAGAATTCAATATTTTTAGAATGTACGAGAGTATTATTTTTGCTGTCGGCGGGCCACCGGTATTCGACCGGCGGGCCGCATGCGGCCCGCGGGCCGCGGTCTGTGCATCCATGCTTTAAAGGTTAGTATATTTTTTAATTTTCTTTGAATACAGAATAGTGTTATTGTCTTTTTTGCTGCAAAAAAGGTATTACCACCTGACTTGGGTATAAATAAAACTGCGGTTTAGCAATTGCGGGTATAGAGGCATCGTAAATTATCATTTGAAATGCTCGTTGATGATTTAATGGGTGCTTGCGGTTTTCCATTGTCGATAAATGCAGCTGGCCCTTGCTGTACAACTTACTAATAATAAGAACTTTAGGAAACGATTTCCTAATCTTTAAACATATAAAATGTCAGAAAAATTTATATAGGTGTTTCAATTAATGTTTGATTTTTGTATTCATTTATTGGATACTATCTTCCTCTGTCTTAATTTTAAATTCATACAGGAATATTATGTTTAATGTCTATTTATTGTCATGATCAACATATGTATATTAATTGATGAGGGTGTTATTTGTTGAAAATTAATCTCACTTTTTAAATGTTGAAGTAAAAACACTTAGATATCCAACAATTATTTCGCCACAATAAAGCAATGAAAAAAAATTATTCCCCCTTAAGGACAAATTTTGTTAATATAAGCAATAAAAACTATGAGAATTATAAATATGTTTTTATTTAGCCTCTAAAAAGTGTCGAAGATAACGCAGATATAATAATATTTTATTGTTTTTGCATAAGGTACTCACTAAAAATAATTCATTCCTACAGAAAAAAAAGAAGTTTAAGTGATTTTAATATTTATCACATATGAGAAAAAGTCCGTTATAGACAATCTTAAAGTAAGTTAGAGTCGGACTTATACCTGCTAAAACCACTCCTATTAGACACGCATTCGGTTGCGACAGAGTGCAGCAACGTTAGTTCGGGTCAGTAGTTGGATGGGTGACCGGTACCATTCACCATTGGGATACAATACTTTAGAGTGACGGGAGCGATCCTTTAAAGTAACAAGCTCATTTACACACACACACACAAATATACAAATAACACATGGCGGAAGGACCACGTGGTCGATAGCCTAACACTACTACTACTAAGATCGCTGTTAAAATTAGTACAGAACCATAGGTCTTTTTTAAGTACGAACTAAAGGGAAAGATTTTATCCACGTTACTCTGTGTTTGAAACATAGCATCGTCACCGAGCACATTTTGGTGTCTGAAGGACAAATTACTGTAACAAACCATATTTTAGCATTCCATAATAGTTTCGGATTTTAGAATTGTATTTTAATAGTTAAGGGTTTATTCCAATCCTATGGTCTTACAAGCAGGGTCTATTTCAATACAAGAATAAATAACTGTTTTCACAAATATCCATGAAAATTATATACAGGTAGAACAAATAAATACCACAATGTCAGATCACGTAGGTATTGGTGTGAACATATCAGTTAGCCATTTAAATCAAACAAGCAAGAAGAGAAAAAAATAAGACCACCGACTGGTGTCCCAATTACCAATGCCAGAAGCAACGTTTGTATTGCATTTTAGAAATTTTTGAACATCCTGCAGACATATGCCATTCAATATTTTCCAGAGAAAACCATCGCCTCCAATTCAAATATGAGTAAGGTTCCGATAATGATAATCGGCAGCAAATGCGGAAGACACTATTACTATTAAAAAAAGCGAGTGAGTACCATCTAGAGTTTGTACCATAATTCAAAAACTATAGATGCGTGTATCGCAGGGCATTGCATGAGAGTAGACTGTCAGCGAACTCGGAGTACATTAAATCTAATCGAAACATTCCCAGAGCTATGTGGTCTCTAATTAAAGGTAATACGTCTACGCCTAGCCTTGATCTTTGCGACATAGATTCTATTTTTTTAATGATCACTTTTACAATATTGCTGAATATGTGTTAGACGGTATCCCAAGAAGTAATTATATAGTTTAGAAGAATATTTTGATTAGTGATTGTGACGCACTTCCTTTCTTATTGTACTTTATTATAATTTAAGATAGAAATAAAGACTATTATCCTTGGACATCACCCACCCTCTAAGATCAGCAATAGCCTTTGTCCGCATAAGATTATCTTGTACTCGTGAATTATTATTGAAGTAAACACTAAAAACATAACCAAGTTTTTTGATCAGCCAACCGGCCACCAAGTCTTTTCCAATCTTCGCATCCAGTTGGATGACATTGGGATCACCTTATTTTAAGTTTCAGGAAATAAGTTAAGTAACAGTAAATTATCTCATCTGTAGCCTCAAGTCTTCACACTGCCGTGACATATAAGGATTAAGCACGAACTTGATAAAATATTGCTCTGATGTTATTGTATCCCCACTCCCTGAACTGATAAACGAATTATTAGGACAGTCTTGCCATTCCTGTTCACAAGAAGGGTAGTATAACGGATACAAATAACTTCAGGCCAATATCTCTTTTACCTATTTTATAAAAACTATTAGAAAATATACTGTACTTACAAATGGTAGATTTTCTAGAGGAAAACAAAATCATATCGGACCATCAATATGACTTTCGCAGGGGACGCATTCATATCCTTTTTCGAAGAGATCTATGAATGATTCGACAATCGCACTTTGTCAGATGCGACCTTCATGGATCTCAGCAAGGCATTTGACTACGTCTCGCATGATTTACTCCTGCAGAAGTTATACTTGTACAATGTTCATCCTGATAGCTGCCGGATGCTGAACTCATATCTAAGCGAATGACGTCAAGCAGTTTACTTTAATGGTACCGTTCTTCCGAGCAGTAAATTGATTATGGTGTACCTCAAGGTTCGATTCTAGGTCCACTACTATTGCTAGTATATATAAATGACGTACCATGTCAACTAAATGACGCATGCACTTGTCTAAATGCGGATGATGCTGCGAATAATATATCAGTGGACACAGCAACCAAATGATTTTTGCGAATCGATTGTACAATAGTATTCTCCTTACAGCCAAATATTCCACCGACCAGCTCAAAGTTCCTTGGCGTAATACTAGACTCTGAGCTAGTCGGTGGAATATTTGGCTGTAAGGAGAATACCATAGAATAAGGATGAAGAATACATTTCCAATTGTCTTATCAGTAAAATATTTGTGCTACGGCACTTGAAACACTATCTACCTGCCAATGCCTTAAGATCTGTTTATTTTGCTCTATGTCAAAGTGTCATTACCTATAGTTTACTTCTATGAATTCATGGCAGTGTAATGACAGCTTTTTTTAGACTACAGCGTAGAGCCGTACGGGTAGTACGTACAGTAGCTTACCGCGACAACTGTCGTCAATTGTTTATAAAATGTAATATTCTTACGCTACCATATCTGTACATATTAGAATGTTTACTGTACATGTACAATAATAATTCCAAATATCCACGGCATAATGACAACCACGAATACCATACCAGATCAAGCAATCTGATATGTCTAGAATATATGCGCTTGTCAAAAACAAGAAACGCTGTCAATTTCATTGGCTAAAATTATATAATGTTCTTCCAAATAAGATTAAATTGACAAATGCCTTAATAAAAAATGAGGCTCATTGATGGCTGAGTTAATATATATCCTTTTCTGATTCTAGTGAGTGCTATTTATTTGAAGAATTTCTAATGTGATATATAGTGATGGGTGGTAGTGATCTTCATCGACCAATCGAAATTTGTTTCTAGGTACAATTATATAATTATGTTCATTTGCATACAATACATATTTATATTAGAGATTTTCTGATTTAATGTTGGAATCACTATTGCTTTGATCCATAAATAGATTGATAGAGAAAAATAGAAACATCAAAACAAAAAATAAAAACGCATCCTAGTTTTATTCGACATAGAAAGCTTAATTACGTGTATCCCAACAACAAAAAAAACTCAAAGCAACAATCAAAAAGCTAATGACGGCCATTATACCTGAATTTTTGGTCAAAATATGTGCAAGTACACTTATTTGGGCAAAAGCTCTAATTTTCTTCAACATTTCTTACAAAGTTATTTCGAAATCTTTGAAGATCGGTAAATCTGTTTCTTAGAGAAAGATAAACGAGCTTAAAGCAGTTTGACCGCATAACCTATGTTTTTCTTATTTTAAATGTCTCGTAATATCACCTCCACCACCATGTCCAAAATTAAATTAACAAGACTATATTGATTCATAAATACATACATTCCCAGAAAAAGAATCTAAAAACATCAGATTGGGTAAAGTATAACACTTGTTATGTTCCATAATTTTATTTTCAGTCACCTGACACGTGTTTCGTCGATCTTTAACTATCATTCTCAATTCACCCAATTTGAAAATTTGGTTCCATCAAGAAACTAGCATAAGAAGTATTAAATATATTAAAAACGTAAGTGATATGAAATTAGCTACACTATTCAGAAAACCCAAGTTAAAGATGAAGAAATTTTCTAATCATATTTTAATAGGCAGTGTCTCAAGTTCAAAATTACACGAAAGTTAATGAAAATTAAGTGTTGCAACAAGTCAAGAGAAGCCCAACGAGCAGTAGAAAAAGCAACCATCCACTGGATAGATTTAGAAAATAGAAAATAGTACTCAAGACGCTTTCACCTGGGTGAACACTTGAAAGTTATACACATGGAACTCACAAATCGTCTAGATAACATTACTCTGGATTGCTTTCTGACCGACATTACGGAACGCATCAACGAATGTTCACACCAACAGTACATAGCACAAAAGATAAAATTAGACAAACTACAATCAAGCAATATATACCAAGTACATTCGATACACACAACTCACAAATTCTATACAAGATTGAAGAATTATTCAGAGATAATATTTAATGAAATCGAGATCAGATTAATGGTAATATTCCTCTACACCATTTAACCTCAAGAAGCAATTCGAAGAACTTGCGGTAGATAGAGAAATTGCTATCAATCGAAGCACAACAAAAAATGCTAACGGTGAAACCATTAAGAGCATAAAACAGATTTAGATGATAACTTAATAATATGCAAAGCAGATAAAGGCAATACAATTACAATATTGGAAAAGACAGAATGTATGCAAAAAGTAGAGACATTTTTGACCTAAAACCATCAGAGTAAAAAAACGCATCCTAGTTTCATTCAACATAAAAAGCTTATTTACTTGTAAATAAGTAATTGTGGAGGCTTTTATCCAGTAATACATTTTGATAATTCAAAATAAAATAAATAACTTTTTTTGTACCTCTTCTTTAATAATCTTAAACTATAATTTTGACAACATTTGGCCTGTAATTAACAAACAGTTAATATTCAGAACCTTTGGTGATGCACAAACCCACAATACCCTTCTGTATATTAAGGTGGTAAAAGCATTATCAAACAGTTGGTGCTTTTAGCACCTCAATATACTCAAGGGTACTGTGAGTTTGTGTATCAGCAAAGGTTCCGAATATTAACTGTTTGTTAATAACAGGCCAAATGTTGTCAAAATTATAGTAACATGGATTATTAAAGAAGAGGTACTGAAGAAGTTATTTATTTTATTTTGAATTATCAAAATGTATTACTAGGTAAAAGCCTTCACAATTACTTATTTACAAGTAAATAAGCTTTTTATGTTGAATGAAACTAGGATGCGTTTTTTTACTCTGATGGTTTTAGGTCAAAAATGTCTCTACTAATTGCGGTTAATACGCAAATTTGTGCTGTTTTGACAGTGCACTAAACGGGGAGAGGAGATTTGGTCATCTGGTCATTGGTGAGCAAGGTGTCCAGATGGCGGTTTGCTTTGAACCCCTCAATAGACTCAACTGTAGTGTGGTTTTGTGTATCGTCCGTGGTTTTGAAATAAATAAATAAATATTAACTGTTTGATAATGACAAGCTAAAGTTCTTGAAACAGTAGTAACAAGTGTTATTAAAGAAGTGATACCAAAAAAGTTGATTGTTTTATTTTGAATTACATAATGTACTCCAACAGAAAAACTTAAAGTAATAAAATACAAAAACTTAAAATACACCAACGAACTTCTGAAAATCCTTAACATGAGCCTCATCCAAAACTTTTTCAGGTTTAAAAAGACAAAAGGAAGCTAAATAATCATTGTACACTTCGAAGAACAAATTTCCAACGGAAGACTATACCAAATTTATAAAATACATAAACCTAAAGGTGCAGATACTTTGACGTTTATACTGTACGTCGATAGGAACACGCCGACAATTAGTCCAATTTCTCAATGAACTTAATCATGCAAACCAGAAGATCCAATTTACTTTGGCAACGTAACTAATCTCACACTAAATTTTCTAAATTTGACCATTAGCACACATCAAATATAAAATCTAGATAATAGATTTATAAACATACCTCTATATAAAGAAGACTTCAATAAAAAAAAAACAAATCATTATAGAAGTTGCTTAAAACACCGGCTACAACAAAGAGAAAACCATCGAGAAGATGATGATAAGAAAACAAAAGAAGATAATTAACGGTAGAAGAGGACAATAAATATGGTTTGCTTCAATTCGAGCCACAAAACCTACTTAAATCTAAAACAATTAGTAATAACACTCGTCTAAGTAAATAAATACAACGTAACCTAACTTCTTTTGTAGCCGGGAGGTGGAATATACCCACTAAAAACCACCGTCATGGCGAGTACGACGGCAAATTTCGTCCTTCACAGTCTGTATGTGTTTGTGTGAATGTGTGTGCATGTGTGTTTTCACAAATGTGCGTGTGTGTTCAGGTACGTGGGGTCGCTACACCCAAATGGCTTTGCACGTCAGCCACCCCTGCGCGTAACTTAACCTAACTTAACCTCTTTTTTGTAGTCGGGAGATGGGAAGTCTTTTATAAACAGAGTGTGGGACTCCCCAAAAAAGGTATACCTACTAAAAAACACCTCCCCATGTCGCCCTACTACCCCACGGAACCGCCATCAGGCATTACTTCACAGGGGGTAGGCTGGCAGTCAGCGTCCTTTACAGTCTGTATGCGTTTGTGGTCATGTGTATTTGCACAAATGTGCGTGTGTATGTGCAGTATACGGCTCGGGTACGTGGGGTCGCTACTCCCAAATGGCTGTGCACGTCGGCCACCCCTGCGAGAAAATAAATACAACCTAACCTAACCTAACCTAACCTAACCTAACCTAATCTCCATCATCAGTAATAAATTAGAGAACCATGACAAATTAAATAACAGAAGAGTTTATCCGCTAGACTGCTGAGAACGCGATGCAGTATATAGGGCGAGACTTAAGGAACAACATAAATTAATTTAAAATAAGAACAACCAGACACGCTTGGCAGAATAATCTATCGCAAACCAGCACTTGATAGATAAAAAATTAACATTTTTATAATTGCCTGAAAGAATTTAGGCTTAACATCTTAGAAGTCCCAGAGATTAAAAGAGCGATAAAAGCTGGTAAAAACGTAATTAACAACCAGGTAGCCTAATATCTGATCCATTACGAAAAATAGATTGTTAACTTAAATGGGACAAACAAATAAGGAATTTTAATAGAGAATTGAAATTCACTAAATATGGTGAGACTCCTATGAAGCATCAAACAAAATTTTACCGAAACAGGGTCCAGGTAATTTATAATATTATTATGTTTGTTACTTCGCTGTAAATGCACCTATACGAATGTACTTCTATTATTTCATTTATAGTAAGTATTAAACTCTTAAATAACGTATTCGTTACAAATTAATATTTCAGTAACCAATGAACCCGCTGAAACTTATCCAGAAAAAAAATATTTTAGGTAATGATCGTAATTAGATTTTTTCTTTGATGCCATTACAGATTTGGTAAGAAGTGTGCACATGCCAAAAGCTCATTAGTATTTCAATTATAAAAAAATTACCGATTAACTGCTGCGCCAATGTTGCGATTATACCTCCACGTCCCACTTTAAAGATGTATAATCAATTTTCTGTATTGATATTGCTTATTTATCCTAGGGATAATTATTAACGTTCTTTACAGAAATAGTAATGTATACTCAGAATTAATGCCATCCTTATAAATTTAATACAATTCACACCTTACTAATACTTTCATAAAACATTTTAAATAACTAATTGTGGAGGCGTTCATTTCGTAATGCATTTTGATAATTTAAAATAAATAAAACAATTAACTTTGTTGGTATCACTTCTTTATTACACTTGTAACTATAGTTTCGACAAATTTAGCTTTTCATTATCAAACATTATTGTTCAGTGTAATTAAAGAAGTGATACAAACAAAGTTAATTGTTTTATTTATTTTGAATTTAAACATTTTATTCAACAAAGAGCGATTACTGGTTTTATTCATACCATCGGATTGCAGATTAAAGTACGATTTCTTTCCCTTTAACTTTGAAATCTTTAAAATCCAGTACAAAATCCATGGTTTAACTCATTGAATAATTTGTTGACATCAGAATGATCAAAACAGTGTCGCAAGATAACTCACTATTATGAAATACAACGATTTACAATCATAGGTTAAAAGTTGATCTTTTGTTCTCTATCTTTAAATCTTACTAACATTTAACTGATGTTAAAGATATACGATTTAGAATCGATATAGGTTTGTGGCGAATGTACGTTACGACAAAACGTATTTCATTGTTTAAATTTACATGTTATAAATTAAAATGATAAGAAACAAGTACACATTAAAGAACGCATTATTAAAATTTATTAGCTTGTAAAATCTAAAAATAGACTGAGAATGATTAAATATGAAATGAACGTGAATTAATAATTTAAAAATATGAAACCTTGCGTAAAGCGTGAATTACCAGATCTATTATTTGATCGCAGCTAGTTAACAACATTCTACGCACTTTTATTGATAGCGTCCGCAATGAAAAATACCGCTAATTAATATTGGTAGCAAGCAGCAGAAAAAATCCGAAAATATGATCGGTAATTAATTTGGACAGTCCAATCGCTAGAGGCATCTACTATTAATTATCAACATAGCATTCCGACGTTTCAACTCGGGCACGATCAGATTAAACGCGGGAACATATTTTCGAAATTAACGCACGCCATTTCGTTTATTTACTTAGTTTTGTCTCGATTTCATCAGAGACGTTATGCTATTTTCGGTACGTCCGGGTTTGTTTATCAAACGCCGACATCTGTTCGACTTATTTCGGCAGACGCGATGAGGAGATGTCTCAGACGTTTATAATTAATAACAAAATAAATAGCACATTGTGCCGTTGAAATCGCGAGGGTTGATAGGCTGCGGCTTAAATATCGATTGACGTACGCATGAGAAATAATTTTCATAAATATATTCAAATTAGATTTATAAAACTTAATATTTGCTCTCAAAATTTTAAATTAACATCAAGATTTGAAAAAAGATATTTACAATACAATAATATACTATATACAAGGGACCTAGAATCGACCCCTGCGGTACACCAGTTTAGATGAATAATTGATGTAGAAACTTGTTAATCTATCCCAATGATGCAACAGCTTTTGCTAAGTTATTATTATATTTGTACAGGCAATCGACCATTGCCTTTCTTTAAAGATATTGGACTTAAAAATTAATCAACTTTAGATGTATTTCATTACACTATTTGCTTAATACTTTAGTCTTAGGATGTTACAACTTCTCGTTCAACAATCTTTTCTTGGAAGGAAAATTTAAAGCTTAATAAACATAGTGAAGAAAGGCCATGAATAAAAGAACTCGTAAAAATATCCGTCAACAACCGCTGCTTCAGTTTAGTAGCGACATCTATAGCCATTTCAGATCATGGATTCCTATATAATTTAAAATCGGTGTGTTCTATCTCCTCTGAAAGTTTGTAATCGCTGTACTGATACACCATGCGTATGAAGATACATGTAGAAATGACAAAGCAAAATAAAATATGACCTAAATTAAATAAATTAGAAGCTTAAGTACTTTTAAAACAGTAATTGAAAGCAACGGCAATTTGTAAAAAGGCATAGAAGAGCAAGTAAGAAAACTAGGAAGCTGTTCAACGTGGCGAAACATTCATTTTGTTTAGTCTATCAGAAATACCTGTAAAGGAAATTAAGAATTCAGGAATGATCGAAACACGTGTCAGGCAACCGAAAATAAAAATATTTTCTGAGTTTTGTACTTTGAAAATGATCAGGAATGATCGAAACACGTGTCAGGCAATTGAAAATACAAATATTATGGAACTTAACAAGTGTTTTATCCCATCGAAATACAGAAAAATAAATAAAAATAAGACAGATTCAATAATTTGGATACGTAACAAAATAAGTGAGAAGAAACACATCAAAATGATATGCGAAATACGTGCACAAGAGATAAAAATATAAAGAAAAGGAATCAGAGAGAAAATGTATTGATTTAAAATAAACTATGCAGCTGATCCAAGTGAGAAAATAATGCAGAAAGCTATATACTATAGTAATTAATTGAATTCACGTTGCGGGTCTACCTTAAATATTCGTTGAAAAAATGAGACGTAGAGTCACATATTCACTTTTCGTCAAAAACATGTTTCTTATTTGAAAAATAAATTTGCCTGAGGTGTGATAAAGCAGTAATTCATTTTCTATCGTAGCTTAGTGGCTAGAGTAGTCACCCAGAAAACCTAACTTCACAGGTTAAATTCCTGTTTACAGACATGTCTTACACCTAATTAAGATGGAAAAGAGTCAGATTAAATAAAATTTAATTCATGAATACACAAAAAGTTAACGCTAGTCACCATTCAAGCTCCTGTTTGCTTCAGTTCTTGTGTAAAATTATTGCGCTGAGTCTTAAGTCATTTTGATTATTATAAAGGCGATTTTTTAAAATAAATTTATTCAGTTATGTATTGGCCTTTTTTATAACCTTGTGCCATCTTTCGAGTAACATCATGATGCCACTCTCAAAGAACTTCTGGCCTTTCTCAGCAAAAAATGAAGCAAGTACTGTTTAACACCAATGTCTGAATCGAATTGTTTAGCATTCAATGAGTTTCGTAAAGATCGAAACAAATAGTAATCGGACGGCGCAAGGACTGGTGAGTATGGTGGGTGGTCCATCAAATCCCATCCAAGCTCCGGCACCTCTGGCGGCTCACTAAACTTGTGTGTGTTCATGGTGGAACACAACATCCTTACGATTTTCAAATTCTGGCCGGTTTTTGTTGATGGTTTCATTCAATTCATTAAATTCCCGACAGTACACAGCTGTATTGATGGTTTGATTCTGTGGTAGCAGCTCAAAATACAATCTTACCAATTTGAGAGCATAACCTTCTTTTGATGGATATTTGCTTTCGAGGTGATGATCGTTTTCGCACGGCGTTGTCGTGAATTATCCATTTCTCATAGCCAGGGACAATACGTTTGAGAACTTGATAATTTTCCTTGTTTTTGAAGAGCTGGTCTCAAGCGTTTGTGCGCTTTGTTAAATGAATTTCTTTGAGAGTTCATGTAGAACCCAAATATTGAGTTCACTAACATATCACTAACATATCCCAGCCTATGCAAATGTTTTTCCACGGTCGTTTGAACAATGGTTAATATTTCTGCGACCACTCGAGCCGTTAACAGCGGTTTGCTTCACTTTATGCCTTTATTTTATCGTCTTTGGTTTCAAGTGACCTTCTTGAATGTGGAGAATGTTTGACATTGATATTACCAGAACGGAATGTGGCATACAAATGTTGGTACTAACGTTCTTGGCCGCACATATGATATGACTTTTTATGGGCTTGCGTTGCGTTTTTCCTTTTCTAAAGTAAAACAGTAAAATATTGCGATATTCCTCGGTTTGCTTGTCTATCTTTCGACCACTGCTTTACGACGACTACTGAATCGATTCACTTACTTTTTTTCTAAATGACAATTGAAGTGTCTTCTATCAAAAGGTATAGTTAGATGATTGGACTGAAGTGTAGACATCTATTGGTCGGCATCAAAATAAAGATAATTTTTCTTTATATGTCGGATTATTATTTGATCTAATCTATTTTTATATATGTTCAATTGAAATTACGGATAATTACGTATTTGGCTGTTTCTGAAAATCTATTTGTTCAGAGTCTAAGGATTTCCGCACTAGAGTTGCAACGTGTCGTTTCACAATCTCTCCATCGTAGGGTGATTTGAAGGCTTTTTACTCACTAAAGTACTGTAATTTTATCTTATTTGTCAGCATAAAATGGATTGGAAATATAACTGTATTTCTAAAACTGAAAGCATATCTCTATCAATTTTAGAAATAAAAGTTATATATCGGGTTGTCGGAAAAGTCATGACGTATTTTTTCTATGTTATTCAAATGTAATTTATTTATTTAAAGTACAAAGATTAATCAATGATATATTGCCCGTTTTGTTCGATAACCTTTAGCCATCTTTCAGGGAGTTTCATAATTTCTCGTTCATAGAAGGATCTGTCTTTATCCGCGAAAAACTGAATAAGGTGCTGATTTACAGCATCATCTGAAATAAATGTTATACCACGCAAAGAGTTTGGAAAAGAGCGAAATAGGTGGAAATCTGATGGCGCAAGGTCAGGTGATAATGCTGGATGTGGCAAAACATCCCATCCAAGGTCCATCAATTTTTGACGAGTAATCATACTCGTATGTGGTCTCGCATTGTCATGATGGAACACAACTCCTTTACGATTAACGAGCTCTGGACGTTTCTGGATGGTTGATTCCTTCAAACCATCCAATTGCCGACAGTACACATCCGAATTGATTGTTTGGTTCCTTGGTAGGAGCTCGAAATATACGACACCTTCAAAATCCCACCACACTGAGAGCATAACCTTCCTCTGATGAATGTTTGCCTTCGATAATGTTTTTGACACTTCACCACGTCCGGACCAAGACCGTTTGCGCACTACATTGTTGTAAACAATCCACTTTTCATCACCAGTTATCATTCGCTTCAAAAAGGGATCGTTTTCCTTACCTTTAATGAGCATATCGCAGACGTTTATACGCGCTGTCAAATGAATTTCCTTAAGTTCATGAGGAACCAAAATATCGAGTTGCTTGCGTATCCCAGTTTCTGTAGGCGATCGTGGACGCTTGAATATATGCTTACTGTTTCTGCAATCTCCCGAGTTATGTAATGTGAGTTTGACTCGATTGGTGCCATTATTTGGTCATCATCAGCCTCGGTTGGCCTCCCAGACCGAGGAGCATCGTTGACATTAACATCACCATCACGGAATTTAGAGAACCACCGCTGGCATTGACGCTCTTGTAGAGCATCGTCCCCGTAAACATTAGGCAACTTTTCACAGACTTGTCGCGCGTTCTTTCCTTTACGGAAGTAATAGAGTAAAATATGACAAAATGCACAGTTTTGTTGTCCACCTTTAACATTTTGTAAAATATACAAAAATCAAAAAAAAACACTTAATTTTTTTTTGTAATGAAGCTACAACCCTCTGCTGTCGAATGACATAACTAAAAAATAGATGCGATTTACTGTAGTAGTTCAAAAATAAAATGTGCTAGCACCATCTGTTGCAATAATGCGTCACGACTTTTCCCACAACCTTATATTACCAAAACTGTAAACTTATGTCGTCGATGTGAATCGAATAATGACATCTAAGCTCTATTTTTCTTACGTCACAATCCCTTTTTAGCATTTAGCATTAGGGTGTCATTAATTTTCCCTTACAAGATGTGTTATGCATATTTATATTAGTTATTTCATAATCAAAAATCCAGGCAAGAATAAACTAAGCAAATAAATTGTTTTTTTTTTGTGGCAAAATCAAGATTATGGTATTGACATAGTAGAAGATGCCAATAGAAGAAAATATGAACAAAATCAATTTTAAGGTAGAGGGGCAAGATGAAGTAAAATGTATGGTAAATGAATTGAAACCGTCTTCGCCCTCTTCTCTTTTTTTTGAAATGTTGAACATATTTCGAAAAATTGCGAGCGATTTTCTGACGAGATCTAATAACAAACGTGGGGTCAGAAGAGCATCTTTAACTGCGAACACTGCAGGTATAAGAAACACACAGATTTATGCCGAAATCTACATAAGGGAATGTATTGGTATCAAAAGAGCTCTTGTGACATTGTACCACAAAATAATAATACATAAAGCAAAATTACTTCTAGGGCAAAATGCTTTAGAAATTTAACTTACAAAAACAATGGCATTAATACCAGAACTGCCGTAAAAATTTACAAGATGATCTGCCGCCTACTACTTGACTATGGTTGTGCCCTCTATCCCAACCCCAGCAATCCAACCTCCCGTAATATTGAAGTTAGCGAGCAAGCATCCCTTCATACCCTAACAAAACTCCGTCATCCTCTTAATCCTCTACACAATCCCTCCAATCAACTCCTTTATGATATTACTTTAGTTATCCCCATCCTAGAACGTCTTCGATTCCTATCAGAAAAAATCGCCAAAAATCCTTTTAACTGTCACATATTATCCCTATACTGTCTTCCTAGAAACCCAAACACAATCCCTAAATTTAAAAACCCACATTCTAAGATTTTTGATTTCATTTCATCATTTCATGCATCTACTCACTAACGACTGACGCAATATGCCTGGACAAGACAAGGCAGAAAGACCTCTGGTCGATAGCCTTTTGACAGATTAATACATTAACACATTCATTATTTATCATTTTAATGTAAATATGTACAAAATTTGTCAATAAATATATGTTACTACTAATAATACATCTCGTTCATACAAACACTATCCCAGAATATATCAGTACTAGGATCACAATATACACACGCCTGTTATTATCAAAAAAAAAAACAAAGAAAAAAAAGACACAAAATAAAGAGTATCCCAAAACTACCGCATGATTTCAATCTGTCACCATTTGGCAGCCCTAATAATAAAAAAAAAACTGTTGACAGCCCATAGTTCAGGGATAGTAGAATGCGAGCATTGGTAGGACAAGATATTTTGGTGATTAACAAAATTTCCAAAATAATAAAGGGCTGGCGACCACAGTTCGAAAATTTGTACAAAATATGTTTGTAATATTGATTAAAATTTTGGTCAATTATGAAGAGAGTTTTTATAAAACTAAGACAAACTGGATCAATTGATAATGCCAAATAGACTACTCGTTTAAAATGAAGCATTTCAAAAGTCAAAATCAAAGCAGTACGTAGCATTATTGGTGAATGCATAAGTGCATCAATTCAGCAAATTTCGCGAAGCTCTCTACAGCGTATACTCACTTCTAGATCTACATATCCATGCTTATCAAGTTCAATTGACATAATGACTATGCGCAGCGAACAGAGTTAATAAACCTCTTAGACACGGCGGAATTTTACGCTGGGCTGTTTCTCTATTGGGCAGAGTTCAACCCGAATTACGTGTAAATGATACGGATAAGCCACTATAGTGGTGCGTCGTATAGAAAAATGACATCCGCGAAAGCCACTATAGTGGCGCATAGTGCCTACGACGTTAAAGGGATCAAGTTGATGCGGATTTTTACGAACAAGTCCTTTTCAAAATTTTACCATATAAATCGTTAAAATGTCTGCATTTGGGGTTGCATCACCAAGTTCAGCTCTTTAGATTATTTTTTAAATGTTACTAGTGCCCGATATCTCGAAATCATAGCACAGTTTATTTGTCTAAATTAGATGATAATGATATAGATGACATGCAGTTTCAACAACATGACGTTCAAGCAGTGAAACACGCTTGAGTGCTTCAGGGCGAAAAAGTACTTAAGGACTGAGATTGCCAGATCCAAAGACCGAAAGTGGTAACTCCGCATTCAGGAAATCAAGAGCGATATCTGGGGGCGGCCGTACCGAATCGTTCATAGGTCATAGGAGGCGTCAGAGCTATCGTGCGGGCCCTGTTCCCGGATCAAGCAGCCGTGCAGGGTTAAGTGTACACCGGAGGAGGCGATCGCATGGCTCCCTTCAGAGTTGAGGAGGTCTCCAGGCCCAGAAGGCATTCCTAGCGAGACAGTGAAGCACCTGATTTGGGAGTACCCTAATAAGTTTACGGAGTGCTTCAACGGGTGCCTGAGCCAGAGATGCTTCCCGGTGAGATGTAAGAGGGCCAGACTGGGGCTCATCCCTAAGGGTGGTAGGGATCCCTTGGGACCCGGGGCATATAGACCTATTTGCCTCCTCGACGCAGAGGGAAAAGTACTCGAGAAGCTTCTGGCAAATCGTCTAATCGAGCATCTGGGCAGGCACGGAGAGCTGGTGAGCAACCAATATGGATTTTGGAACGGCTGGACTACTGTAGACGCTCTTATGGAGGCTTGTGAGCGAAGCCAAAACTGGACCTCTACGCCAGAGGAGACATTGTCTGGGGGTAGCGCTGTACATTAAAAATGCCTTCAATACTTGACCCTGGTCTACAATTCTAGAAGCCCTGGCAAGGCGAACAACTTATTGGAATATAGGCGAGCTACCTTTCTTCTTGTTCTTATCAGCAGCGCTCTGGGTGGAGGCGAGGAGGAGAACGCTCTTTCTGGCAGTGTTCCACAAGGGTCTATCCTCGGGCCACTCCTGTGGAATATCGCATGCGATGACGTCCTTCGGCTCGAGTTACCGCGGCAGTCCCAGCTTATCAGTTTTGCGGACGACCTACTCTCCATTACCACGGAGCGCGTCATTGATGCCCTGGAGGCAACAGCCGAGGAAGCTACCACGAAAGTGCCCACCTGGCTCAATATCGTGGGGTTGGAGGTGGCGGCACACAAGACGAGGGCGGTCTGGCTGTTTACCAGAAGAACTGGACGAAGCAAGGGCGAGAAGGTCCTACTCTTAGATCACGAGATGCCGAAGTACTTTAGTTCTGGAAGATCGTTATAGTCGACTTAAACAGATATTCCAGCTCCCAAGTCATTAGGGTAGATGAAGACGCTGCGAAATCTAGTAGGGCTGCGGAGGTCCATCGGAACGTAAAAGAAGAGTTCTGCTGGAGGTGGCCAGATCAAGGCTTTACGCCGCTCCCCGCTGGGCTGAATGCATTTGAGCTAAAGGTTACGCCGAGCGGCTCCGCAACGCTCTTAGACCTGTTGTACTGAAAGTGGCCAGAGCCTACAGGACGGTATCGACAGACGCGGCTGAAGTTCTGGTCTTAGAACACGTCTCTTCTAAAGCTTTCCTCCTCTCAAAAAAGGCCAGTGAAACAGTTTAATTACTGCATAAGAGTCTCTTGGCGTATATTCTTTCATTGCGTGTAATTTAACACAGTTGGTTTTCTTTTATGGGGTTATTAGAACTGAAAGTTTACACGCACTGAATTCAATCATATATATGCAAAACATTCGAAAAAACTTTCGACAAAAGGATGAATATGTGACAGCAAAGCTGAAGAAATCATTTGATAGGTTTATCGCATGTACTTTTCCGATTTAATAACGTAAAAACATCTTATTAATGCCGTGGCTATTATTTACAGGGAAACAACAATTGAGTGTTTTACATTTTTAAATCTTTGCTTAATTTCACTATTTTGGTACATATTAGGTAGGATAAAGTATGGTGCTATTGTCATTTTAAGTTTTAATTGAATAGCATATAGGGTGAAGGAAATTACGTCATCAAAATGCATGATCGGAAACGCTTATCTGGCCCAAATTAAGAAAAGACACGAACAAAACGAGAAAATATGTTTTATTATTATTAATACAGCAAAAAAAGTAAGAAAAAAGAACGTAAAGAAAAAACGTTCGTTAACAGCGGTGTGTGCGCATGTATGGTTACGTAGCGACATCTATTGCGTATAACAGCCATTTCCGAATTGCTATGTGATTTTCTCTATCTCTCCTGAAAGTTTTTAAGTACTGTGCTTATACATCGTGTTTACAGTTCTCATTTTACATACTACAAGAAAGAATAAATTTTAACACAATAATTATGTTCGATTATAATATTTTGACTTATTATTATTATTATCTAAATGTATTGGCAAACTAATCTCAGGCGTTAAATAAAGGCACTATGTGGGTTTTTATTTTCTTTTAATTAATTAATCTCTGTGTATGCTTTCCTTAATAAATTTAAAAAAATCGCCTTTGTTCTATAAACTATTCAAATATGCATTATCGTCTAGTAATGGTCGTACATCATCCTAATATTATCTTACAGATTTTCTCTATGACGCATGTTATACATTATATAATGGTTTATTCGGAACCGGTTTTTGTTCGCAGCGTGATGTGGAGAAATTTTTGACATAAGTTGTTTTAGGATGCTTGCGAGGGTACGTTCAACATCGTCGGGAGTTTGATAATGTTATAAAGCTTTTTTTCTGCCTTAAAATAAAATAATAAATTAAAATATTACTAATTTTTAAATAATCCAGTTATTATACGTGTTATATTTCTTTAAATTAATTACATCCACAATTCTAGTAAGTTGACAGTATAGAGAAGGGTTATATTATTTACTCGTACTTTTTTCTTCAAGTCAATATACATTTAAATACCCTTCTTTAAAAGAACGTATGAAAGAATTTTATGTTGTTAATATTGTAAAACTCCTTATAACGTTTCATGTGACTTTCGTGAAAATATGTTTTACAGGTAAGTGAAATGAGCCCAGTTTGCGCGACTGATTTATCATAATTTATAATGCCTCAGTATCATTCTGTATTTTAAAAATTGGAACATTTGCTTATTAAGCCAACTAGCGTAATATGTGAAATGTAATATGATTTAATCTAAAGAGTAACAGAAATCTAGAACACAATGCGATACGGTAAAAATATAAATAATAGTGAGGTGAAATGTGAAACTAAATTATGTTACAAAAAATATGTTAATTACTTTTTAATTATTTTAAATAAGGAACACAATATATTTTTTATACGCATACAATTATGTATTTTTTTCAAATACATAATTTAAAACTATTACAAGTTATACAGGGTGCCTCCTAAAAAGATCAACATCAAGGTTATGTTATTATTAATTTTATAGAACACCCTATTCTTTGTCATTTTTTTCTTTTTTATAATTTTTAATTTTAGGGAACAAATAAAGTCGACTTATTAATTTTCTAGGCAGTTTTCTTCTAAATTACGAATCTTATCGAATTTCCTAGGAATATCTCCTTCAAACAACTAGAATATGATATATTAAGGAAGTTCCAATTAATTATAAACCTTTCGAAGCTAGAATATATTTCAAGGATTCTAAAAATTTTTGTCACCGCGAAATTTTCCAAGATGTTTTACTACAAATTTCACAGCAATGTCTATTTCGAGCTCTGAGATTTTATTATAGAATACCTCAGTAATGGACCTATCAGATTTCTAAAATTTTCTTGGATTTTCCCAGATTGCCATACACTTTTAGCATTTTGCTACACTGTTCCCTCCTTAAAAATATCTCCTTTTCGTATGTAGTGACGTTCGAGAAAATAGCAATCTACACTGAATCTATGCTGAATCTCACTTAGCTTTTCACTGGAAACCAGAATCTCTATGCTTGTGTTAGAAAAAACGACTCTCACCTCCTAAATAGTTTTCACTGCATTTGGTCCTATCTAAAGTATAATTTTGCACACTTGTTGAGTAAGAAATAACCGGAATCGTAATGATGTGCATCGTTTACTGTAGTACTAGCACCTCCAATGGGTTGTGGAACCCCTCTTGAGTCATCTTACCATGCGGCGTCACAACAGGCTAAAGTAGTTTCTATAGCAATTATCTGAGTGTGCATAGTGATACGAGAAAATAGTTACTTCTAAAGAGCAATTTTGTGTTTTACTTAGTAAAAACTTTTGTGATAACGCAAATAGTTTACTGAAACATGCTCTTAATAAAACTCAAGGGTACGAATGGTTTCTTTAGTTTTAAAAGTGAAAATTATTATTCTGGTTATGATCTGCACCGTTCCTGTCGACTTTTAACTGTTAACTGTTAACTTTTAACAAAAAATTAAAATCCAGTTGATAGGTAATTGCGGTTTTCTTTGTTACAAGGGGAAATCAGGGTCTGGTGCCAATAGGGTAATATGAGTAGATGCCCTCGAAACGAAGACAACGCTAGCTATATCCGTAATCTGATCCACGAAGATCGATACAACTAGAGAACTGTTTCGGGAACTCATTCTAGGGTATTGTGGCCGTTGATTAGGGGATGCAATGAGTTATTTATTTATTTATTTATTAGCATCTTTTCTCCTTTTTAACAAAATAACATAAACTTTATGGTATAACATATTAAAATATAAGTTCGTGCCGAGACTTCTTATCGAATTCAATGACGATCCTTTTTTCAACCAAATCATCACAAGCGATGAGTAAAAGTGCTATGGATACAATTCAGAAAGTAAACAACAGTAATCTAAATGGTCAACTGACTCTCCTCCTCTAAAAAAGATCGGTAGATGAAATGGAATGTGAATACCATGGTTTTTTATACATCGAAGAGATTGTACACCCAGATTTTCTCAGTAAACCAAACATTCTATTTAGAGGTTATAAGCATATAAGTTTGGTGCAAAATTCTAGTGAGTGGTTTTTGCAACATGACAACGCTTCGGGGCTCTCAGTCTTTGCCACCTTTTCTTCTTATTGAAGATGATTGATTACCTTAACATATGCAATATATTCACTAGATTTAGCGCCCCTGGACTTTCTTTTTTTCTAGGATGAAAAAAGACTTGAAAGGAAATCGCTTTATCGACGTGGTAGACGTACAACGCAATATCCCGAAGGTGCTAGAACATATAAAAAAAGGTCGAATTTAAAAGGTACTTGCAAAACTGAAATAAACGCTTGAACGTGACATAAGTGTATTATTTATTTATTTATAATCCTTCCAGTAACTCAATCAATGTTAGTTAATTATTTATTTTATTCTATGTGTTAACAAATTATTCCAAATCTATTGTAATGTATATGTTACGGTAAAAGTAGATATTGCGGCAAATGTACACATTTTCCGGTAAATGTGCACATTTGCCTCCTCGTTTGGGTAATGTGCATTCAGCTAACATTTACAATTTTAAAGAAGGGAAATGTACATTGAATTCACAATGACCATGTCGTTTTGGTAAATGTGAGCATACAAAATACGAAATTGCAAGTGCTAGTAATGTGATGTGCATGTGCACTTGTAGTGGTACGCGAACTACCGTTTCGGCTAGTTCAGTAGGCGCTGCTATTTCACGTTACACATTTCGTGCAAGTGCTCTATCCATAATGTTAATGTTATTATGTTTATGTACCTAACCTAACCTAACCAACCTAAACTTTTTTTTTGTGGCTGGGAGGTGGAAAATCTTTTATAGACAGAGTGTGGGAGTCCCCAGAACTATACTGGTATACCCACTAAAAACCACCACCCCAAGTCGACCTGACACCCCGCGGAACCCCCGTCTGGCTTAATTCACTGGGTGTAGGGTATCGTCTGCGTCGGTGATGTATGTGTGTGTGTGTTTGTGCCACCCCGCGGAACCGCCATCAGGCATAGCATCACGGGGTGTCAGTGTCGTTGTGTGTGTGTGTGTGTGTGTGAGAGAGAGAGAAAGATGTGCGTGTGTGTGCAATGAACGGCTCGGGAACGTGGGGTCGCTACTCCCAAATGGCTGTGCACGTCAACCACCCCTGCGGGAACGTCAACCAACCTAACCTAACCTAACCTAACCTAACCTAACCTAACCTAACCTAACCTAACCTAACCTACGACATATTATATAATATGCAGAGAAAAGTATGTTTTGTTTGACATTTACATTTTTTAATTAAAATAATTTTCGTAATTAAAGCCTTTTGTATTATGTTTATTTAAATAAATATTTTTTTTTCTGCAACAACATTTTTAATTTATTTGTATTCCACTCTTCTTAAAACATGAAGGTAAGAGTATACATTTACTAAAACGTGAAGGCAAGAGTACACATTTGCCGCGAAATGTACATATGCATTATATTCAGTTCACATATACCTAACTTTTTGTACACAAGAGGGTACATTTACCGTAACATATACATAAAATAGCACAAAATTTTTCAACTGGATGCGGTTCTGTTCTTAGCATTCTTCTACGCGCAACCATTTGACTATCGTGCTGCATCTTTGACCTTGATAACTGCAAGCCACTGTCATAAGTATCTCATAAGTTACGCTTATTTTTCCATTTGACGAATTTTATTTATAATAAAGTACTTTAAAATAAAAATAAGGTTGTATTTAAAAACAATAAATCAAATTCTAGAAAGAAGTTCGCGTTATTTTTGGGTGCTCCCTGGTATCGGTATATATGTGATCGTTAGCATGAAGATTTGCACCTACGGTACTCTGACTTTTGTTTTGACGTTACGCTACAATAACAGGGATGAATTAAACTATTATCTTATTTTGTATATGTTTTTTGTAGGACTTGTAAAGTAAATAAACTAAACTAAACTAAACTAAAAGAAGAAATTTGACGGAATTAAAAGTTAAATAAAAAAATAAGAAATGTACCTTTTTATACATACATCAATGAAAAATATGCAAAATTATCAAGTGAAATAATCGTAGCATATTAAAGTATAATAGATGGTATAAAATTCATGAGTGAAAATCATTTAAAATACAGACGTTTATAGTATCAGCACACTTGTGACCCGATCAGAACTGTTTGTACTTACAGATATCGAGGTTGTGGAATTCAAACTAGGCCGACATAGTTAAGCTTAATAGGCTATGCCAAACGATCGTTTAAATGGAAATTAAAATATAACTGCATCCAGATCGGACCTTATAGGGCAATCTTTTATAAACGAAATATCTACATAAAAATTCATGTATATGGTATTTAGTTATGTTGATTAAGGGAAAATCCAAATGACATTACATTCTCGTGCGTCAACGATTTATGAAATATGATCGAATCTGGCTATTCATTTCCACTTAATTAATCCACTTTGGGTATTTCCAGGCAAATTGTGAGTATAAAGATCTTCCATTACTCATTTGTTTACGATTTTTTCAATTTCGAAATTTCAGATCGTCTATTTAAATATAAAAACGTATAGAAAATATTTACTTTTATATACTCATATGAATTAAAAGATTGTATAATGTATAAACTCAAATATTAATTAAGTTAAGTCAAAGTAATTTTGTATAATTAAATTCAATATAAGTCATATTATTTTATATTTTTTATCCATTTATACTAATTACATTCTTCTAAATTCACAAATACATGTAGATCATATGTAGGTACGTTATTAATTTTTGGAATTGACAAATATAAATAACGTCCATTGCATAAAATGCTTAATTAAGATTAAATGTAAAATCTCGAGCTCAAAAATAAATCGGATTGTTCAGCTCAATTGTTTATATATTTATAACTGAAAAATCTAAAATTTCCAACGCTTAAATCCCGGCTCGAGCAATCTAGTTCAGACAGTAAGCTGAGCTTATTTCTTTCGATTCCATGTATAACTTTGTGTAACGGTTAGTGATAACATTAAATCATCTCTTCCAGCGCAGTTGTGATAAATTGTACCATGTGCACATAAAAGTAGGTTAATCCTAGTCATTTATTCAGCCAAACTAAAAAAAAAATATAAAGATAAGTATTGCATTAATGAAACTCCGATACGGAATTTAATATATCCCCGATATCCTATTTATTTAGCCCATCTATGATTCAACGACCCAGCCATTAAATTTTAATTCCATCCTAGACGCGCAGAAATTTCAATTAGCCATATTTTGAAATTATTCCCATGTGTATGGGCAATTAATTCAGTTTGGGTAATTGCAAATTTCCCAATAAGCCGACGTAATAAGTTTGAAGTTCAACTAGGGTCGTATGAGGGCGTCTTATGGGGGTAACTACTTGATAAGATTTTCTTGGCTCATCCCAATCGACTAGCGGGCTTGTATTCCTTCGGTCATGCTATTTTGTCTGAAATCTATGTGTGTATTTAACAAAGTTTACACGAGAGGATGCACAATCCTCTTCTTTATTAATAATAACCATAAAGTTGAAGCTGCCACACGGTATGTTTGACAGGCAACTAAAATCCATCCTAATAAACGATAAAAACTTAACTCTAAATAATATATTGCATAAGACTAGAAATAATACCAGGTAAAGAAAAATTTATAGAATGAGAAGATTTAAGACTCAGATACTTAATTTGTCCACAAAAATAAGACATGTTTACGCATTAAATATCAACTCAAATTAAATTGTGAAGAAAGGTTATTAGTGCCTTATTCGCCAAATTAAATATCACCCTTTATTATCTTACAAATATTAAATACTATATTGTATTTGGTTCACTCAACCCAAAATCCTGTCAATAATAATACTTTGAAAAAGTATTTTTATTGTCCTGCCTATTGAGTATATAAAATATATTTAATGCGAGAGCAAATATATTCAATTTACAAATAATACCTACATTATTTACAGAGACAAAATTCCAGCGATGTTTTATTTCCCTCAATTCCATGAATGTTCAGGGCAAGAAAAATTTCTGAGGGAGAGATTTCAATGCCCTATTGAAATTCAAATTTATAATTAATTAAGGCCGGCATTAAATATTATATTATATAAGACATTCCCGCGATTTAACAATGTATAACTTCTTGGGGATTTATTCAGAAGCGATCCGATTAAATCTTAAACCTCAATTTTTTCTTAATAGTAGCGTACTTTCCTTCGGATAATTACTTATTATGGCCACATTACAGTAATCTGGCGCCCTTAACAATTAAAACGAGGAATACAAATTGATTTGGCTGTTTCAATTAAAACATATCGATTAGCGCTCTCGCATGAATTTAAAACTGATAAACAATTTTATATTTTGTTTTCATATGTGCCGGAAAATTCGTGGCCCATTTAAAACTTGTATTCGTTATTTCCTATCGAAATTGAGAACTATATAACCTGCATCTGGGTGGGTTTGAATTTTATTTCTGACCACTCAATGTTTCGCCAGGGATGGAATTTTAATATAAATTAATTATATCATATTTATTTTTATCTCTGAAGCATATACAGGGATCAAGTGGAATCCTGGTGCTCTAATTATTTTTGATTTATTCTTGATGGTACCAGTAAATTAGAAATTACTTGCATATTCAATGATTCGCGATTTTACGACCTATACTATCCGCACGACTGCGCCAATTGTAATTTTCATTACACGCACTTTAAAAATGTCTTCATATATTAATTATAAAAATAATTATTAATTATTTATTTTATTTAATATATGACATAACAGATATAGATATTTCTCTTAAGACTGAAATTCATCATCAGTGGATATTGACATTACGCACATAATTATTACAATTATTACAATTACTAATCGAAAGCTAGTTCAATGTTGCTGCAGTTAATTACCTTTATCGCAACGTATATAAACAGATCATAAAATATTTCAATTGAAAGCAATTTTAATTATTATAGATGATAGTTGTGACCGTTATTATATTTGTAAATAAAACGTCAGAAAAACTTTATTTATACTATAGATTATTACTAAACGACTAAACGACATATCATATTAAAAAAAAATCTTATTAATACTTATAATAAAGAATAAAGTTTTATAAGTTTTAATAATACACCACGCTGTGGAAAATCTACTCACGCATCAAATTATAATTAATATCGTAATACCAGATTCCCAACATATATGACTTTAAGAAATTAATTAACCTGTAATATACTAAATCGATGGCAGGTCCATTAAAAATCGAAAATTACACCTCATTCGTCACTTCTCACAAAATCCACGTAATGAAATTAAGGAGTTACATAACAGCGATGGATATCGCCGGTGGCCGAAAATTACGAACGCACACACACACATACACGCACACAAAATTATTACCGAATAATTTATGCATTAAAAATAAATTGAACGCGTACTTCAATCACGGACACTTGTGAAAGGTGAGCTTTTACTTGAAATTTCTTCATGAACGGAAGGAACGAACCGAATCAATAGTGAATATTGTTATTATTATTACTTCCTCGCTTGCGAAAGTTCCATAATTCACGGACGGACCAAGCGGAATGTAAAAAAAGTTTCATGTAACAATGGGCGAGAACCGAGGAGTAGAGCTTCTGAAATCCTTGCAGCTCGCTATGATTAAAACGAATAAATGGAGGGATATAAAAATATATAACAAAAGGTTATTTATACGGAATGGGAAACAAGTTCGCCATTTATGATATGAAATAATGCATCCTATAATTTATTGCTATGTAACGCGAATTGCTTATATATAAATATCCTCTATAAATAATTTTATCGAAGGTGATCGAAACTATAAATTGTAAAAACAATATTAAAATATACTGTAACATTGACACATACTAGTATGATGTAGTAAAAGAGTTAACTTTTATTTTTTGATTGATTTAATTATGTAGGCTAGAGTTTCATACGTATTAAAACCAGGTATGATACCACTGAATTATTGTTTCCTGTCTACGATCGGGCTTCGATGTATTTTTGAACTAATCGGCGTAGCTCAGTTAATGATAGAAGAGGAAATCCTTTAGTGTTTCCATTATTTTTTTCCAAAATTATATTAAGACCTATGCCGTTTTTACTGGTAATATTATATCTTTAACCCCAGAATCCAGCATTTTCTTCATAATCGCCATAATTCCACAAGGTAATTCTATTATAGATGTTTGATTCTCTCTTCTCACCTCTTGCACGTAAAGTCAAAATGAATCTTCTGTTTAATGTTGACATAAACAACCAAAAATTGTCCCCTTAAAAGAAGACAGAAGAATTAAACAATTCCAAAAGCATGTTTTAGAGCTATTGGAGGAACATACTCTATGATAAAGTCTTGAATTTGAGACAACAAAAAGGGGTTGAACTAGTCGAATCTACGAATGGTAGGGCAATCATCGTCACATTTAAAGACAAAACCACGTTAGAGGAAAAGGCACAAGATGCAGTAAATAAGGTAACTTTTTGCCTATCAGTCTCACCTCAAAAAAACAGAAGCAGTGATCCTATTGGCGAATATAAATTCAAAGAAACATGGATAAGAGTTAAAGACCAAGAAGTCAAAAAAGAAATCCATTAGAAACCTAAGGTAACTCTTTGCCTATCAATCTCACCTCAAACAACAGAAGCAGTGATATTGGCGTTCAAATAACCCTCCAAGCGTTATGCTGTCCTTTGCTCGTCACCTTGGGTGGCTAAATGAGTGATAGAACAACGCAGGGCTGTCCCAGTCAGGGGGGCACAATGGGCCTAGTGAGGCCTAAGTGCTTTGGTCAATGATTTAATCACCCTTGGCAAACTTAATCCAGATCCAAATCCAGAAGTTCAAAGAAATATGAATAAGAGTTAAAGACCAAGTAGTCAAAAAAACTCCATTAGAAACTTAGGAGAATGCATAGGAAGAAAACTAGGATGAAATGAATGTGGCCAGGATTATGCCCAATTTGAGGAGCCCTAAGTTCCATACTAGAAAGATACTAAGCTTAGTGACACATTCCATGCTCCTCTATAGAGCCCCGATATGGAAGGAGTCCCTAAACGCAGAAACATACAAGAAAAAATAAAATGGAGAAGACACAAAGCCGAGTGTTGTTAAGGGTAAGACAAGCATATCCCATAATCTCAAATGAGGCACTACAAATTATTGCCAATAGAACTGCATGCGCTACAAAGACTATAGGCGTATGAAAAGAAAGATGATCGCAGTAGGGAAGAGAAGAGACAAATTGAGAAATGGACAAATAAGGGGCAATAAAAATGATGAAGTGGCCATCATAATACTTTCCCTATTATTTTTGATGATGTTTTACTAATTAGAGGGTGGGATAGAGGACACCCACCCACCCTACATATATATAATCTTTAATTCCCTATCGTCTCGTGGTTTCTAATAAAATTAACTTTTTGAATTAAAGAGAAATTATAAAGGTTACATTTTTGAGTGAGTAAATTAATATAAATTTTATGCATAATGGGTGGGCAGACATTAAATCTAAATTAGATCAGATTAGCTATAGAAAGTTATTTGTATTTAAACTTAAATTTTGACTTAGTTGTATTTTTTATACTAAAAGGGTTTGATTGTTTTTAGGAGCAAAATCAAGAACGATCAGTAATTAAAGTTGTCCTGTATATGTAGGGTGGGTGGGTGGCCTCTATCCCATATTCCAATCAGTAAAACATAAGCGAAGGTTTTAGTTAAAAGTTGTCAAATGTCAACAAACACAAAATAATTGCATTTCTTAATTGATGTATTCATACAAATATTTCAAATAATTTTTGATGATGTTTTACTGACTGAAGGGTGAGGTACAGGCTATCCACCCACCCAAATACATATTAACTTTAATTACTGATCGTCTCGGAGTTTGCATTAACATTAATTACAAAATTTGAATAAAAGAAAATTGACAAAGGCAAATTTTTGAGTGCAAATTAATAAAAATTATATAAATGATACGTGGAAAGTCTTTAAATCAAGCTTAGATAAGATTTGCTATAGAAGGTCATTCATATTTAAACTTAAATTTGGATTTTGCTTTATTTTTTTATTACATACACGGTTTTACTGTTTTGTAAGCAGCATAATCCTCAACGATTAGTATTTAAAGTTATCATGTATATGTAGGGTGGGTGGGTGGCCTCTATTCCACCCTCTAATCAGTGAAACATAGGCGAGGGTTTTAATTAAAAGTTGTAAAATATAAATAAACATAAAATAATTGCAATTTTTAGACATTTATTCATACAAATTTTTCAAATAATTTTTGAAGATGTGTACTGATTGGAGGGTGGGATAGAGGCCACCCACCCACCCTACATATACATATAAATTTAAATTACTGATAGTCTCGCGGTTTGGAATAAAATTTATTACAAAACTTTTTGAATAATAAAGAAATTCAAAAGGTAACATTTTTAAGAGAGTAAATTACTAAAAATTTTATGTATGATGGGTGGGCAGACTTCAAATCTAAATTAGATTAGATTAGCTATAGAAGGTCTTTATATTTAAACTTAAATTTGGATTCTGCTTTTTTATTACATACAAGGTTTTATTGTTTTTTGCAGCAAAATCTTCAACGATTAGTAATTCAAGTTATCACGTATATGTGGGGTGGGTGGGTGGCCTCTATCCCACCCTCAAATCAGTTAATCATAAGCGAGGGTTTTAATTAAAAGTTGTAAAATTTGAAAAAAACATTAAAAAAATGGTGATGTGGCCATTATAGTACTTTCCTTGGATTTTTCTCGGAAACTACGAGGTTTGAGCAAAAAGGCTATTCTTAAAAATTTGTTTAATTTTGGATTTTTTACAATTATGTGTTATGTAAATTTCATGTAACTCCTATAGTTTATTAGCAGTAAGCAAAAAATCTCAAAATTATTCACATTTTTCTCGCAAGTTAAGAACTTTATGCAAAACATGTTTAATGTTTGAACAGTTATGTAATATTTTTCAAATTTAGAAAAATATCAAGAAAAACAATAAAACAACATCCACTTCCGGTTTATGAATGTTCACCAAAAGCTTTTCAGTTCCAGTTTTTAACAATAAAACCTTAAGTTTAGAGTTTTATCTCAAAAGAATCATTCGTTTTTGAGATACAGCGCCCACAAACATTCTCATTCACGAAAACAATACTTTCCCTATATATTTTATATAGGGAAAGTAAAAAACAATAAAAACAGGCAAGTTGAGTGGACAAAACATCTGGACAACAATCTTGGAAAGTGGATCGAAAGAAAACATGAAGAATTTGATTACTATCTTTATCAATTTCTAATTGGACTTTGGTGCATACTTAAAACGATTCCATTAGCAGAGCAGGACAATTGCATATACTGCGGAGAAAACGACATACCTGCTTCAAATGCGATAACTGGGAGGAAGAAGAGGCGAATATCAAGAAGACTGTAGGAGCAAATATATAGACTAGCAATGTAATAAACTTAATTATCATCTGATGAATATTAGAAACCAATTTAGCTATTGATAAGGAATGCTATAACTGACAGAGAGATTATTAATTGGAAAACAATGCCATATAGTGATTCCACCCGAAAAAATAAAGGATAGCAGATATAGCCAGGGTTTAGTGGGTATTCCTAGGACAAAATTCGCAAGCGTGATTCCCACACATGTCCTCCACTGCAACTCGATGGGTGACAGGTGCGCAAACGCATTAACATTTTAACCTCTCAAGGACAAAAAAGTAACTGCTCCTTAAATATCATGTAAAGGGAAGGGCTTCGCTTTGCTTCTACATCTATCGCCCAAAATTTGATATATGTTTTTTTATATATTAATTTCTAATTTTTTTTTTCTACAAACTGATGAGATGAAAAAATTCTACTGCCATTACTACTTTTCCAAATTGCTGGTCCTTCACAAAAGTATTTCAAGTTTCGTACGCATCACCAATCTTCTAATAAATATTTTGGGGTATTATTTATTTTATCCAATATGCTAACAAAAATATTCTATAATTTTTGTACATAATAATTTTGTTCGCATATAAAAAGAATTGAATTCACAAAAACGCGTTCTTCCAGAATCCAGAATTTGCTTTTAAAAATAATTTATCTAAGACTGAATTGAAAAATTTACTATGTTTTAACCACAAATAATTATTGTAAAATTATTATATAACGTGTAGGCACGATTCAGTGTAAGTATGGATTACCACGTTGTAACGGTCGCAGCCATTCCCTTTATTTAATTTATCTAAGGATTAGTCAAATATTAATATTATTTTCTGAAAACTCATTACATTTTTTCCAATAACTTTGATTATAATATACCCTCCCAAGCCCCTTCTCTGACTTCCATGAACTTGTTCACTGGGCTAACCTTTTTTACTAAAAGCCAGAATGTTTAATTGTCAAAAGAGATTGAAAAATAAGAGAAAGTTTTGGAGATTTCTACTACAATTACGATGAAAGGGAATAACCCAGAAGAAATTGATTGAAAAATAGAAATTAAATAGGTGAAAATTATATATGAAGTCACAGAAGAGAATTGGGAGAGTGAAATATTATATAAAGGGTGTTCAGGAAATAGGGACGAATATTAAAATTCTATAGAACATACAAAAATAATGTACTTATCTTTTATAGACACATTAAGTAACATTTACCATTTATCTATGAAAAATATCCTTCATATGACCATCCAATGCCGCGCGGTAACGAGCAATGCGTTCATTGAAGTTCTTGATGATGCGGTCACAAACATCTTGTGGGATGCCGTTAATAACCCTTTGAATTTCATCCTTTAATTGGTGTATTCTTTGTGATTTGTTCACGTACACTTTTGATTTCAACAATCCCCACAAAAAAAGTCACAAGGCATAAGATCGCATGATCGGGGAGACCATTTTTGGTTGTCACGCAAAGAGATACTTTTTTGGGGAATCTTCTCATTCAGCAGATCAATCGTTCTATAGGATGAGTGGAATGCCGCATGCATTTTCATATCTTTTGAAAGGATTGCATTCATTAAACTTGATAAATTCACTTGTTTGGCTCGTCAGCGAACCGATTTTCCGGGGTCTATGGTCACATTATCACACACGGCAGCAATATTTTCGTTTGTTCGAACAGAACAAGGTCGTCCTGTTTTCTTAATATTTGCAACAGAACCACAGAAACCGTGTTCTCTAACTTCCAGATCAACTTACGAACTGAGGATTCGGTTGGAGCAGCGTTACGTTCGAGGTTCACACGCAATTCACGAATGGTTGCCATGGGACTTTCACTGTTTTTGTAATAACTTTTTATCACTTGGATACGTTGCTTGGTTGTCATCTGTTCCATAAGGAAAATAAACATCAAACTACAATGCTCACCACACAAAAGCTATCAGACTGGAAATAGGAAGGATAGTATTTAACAAACATGAAACGAGCATGACTGCCTAACGTCATATGACAATATGGCACCAAATTAAAATTCGTCCTTACTTCCTGAACACCCTATATAAGGGGGGAAATTTAGTTTATAACTGATTATCCAAATCACTTTTCTATCCATTTATGGATATTACCCTTAAGAGCAAAAATATCCAAACCACTTACTTTCTTTACTTTAAACTCATATTTCATATTTCGACTATAATGTCATCCGCCATGATTATTATCGGTTTCCTCCTTTGAACTCATATATGATATTTCACCTCGCCATCACTAACATTAGAAAAGCTATAATGTTTAAATATCGAAGAAATAATAAATTACAGGACTAGGGATATAACCATTTATCTTATTATCCAATTATGATTATCAAATGCCATTAATATATTGCTAGGTAAAATGGACATAAATGTGCCAGTAATGGCCAAAATATTGCCAAAATGGTATAAATACTTTTCTGACAAGAAATTTCATCATCTGAAGTAGAAAAAGGGGTTTGAGTGGAAGAACATATGGTGAACTCCATCCGCAAGTCCTGTGATCTACATGTTTCTAATAATTAATGCATATCTTAAAATTTTTAAGTCTAATATTAACAGGATTTTGTAACGTAAAAAGGCGAATAAATAAAATTATCCAATCTTCTTTGACAAATTTTATTCTACTTGACTTAACTCTAGCTTTGCTGTAACAGATAATTAATCTAAATCAGGTGCTTTCTCTACTCTAAACTCTCTTATTACTTACTCTAATATCATTCGCCATCACTACAATCGATACCCATATATATTTACCCTCCCAATCTCCCTGCCACTTTATTTAAAACCGGAAGGAAGTTTGATTTTCTAACTTTTGAAACAATTTCTTCTAGATCAATCGCTTTCACTAAGATTGGATGGGTCCGACAATTTAATTATCGAAAGAGATTAGATAATGAGCAATAAGAATAATCAAAATAGGGTTATTGATTATTCAATCTTCTTCGACAATAAATTTTCTTGACTTTTATTCCAGTTGACGAATGATTATCTCAATCAAATTTTAGTCACCTTTTTTTTAAATCGGGAGAAGATTTTATTATTTATTTTCTCTATGCTAATCGCTTTCACTAAAATTGTCCAAAAACTTAATTGATATTGGATAATAAGAACAATCGTAAGGGCTAATCGCTCTACGAATCTGGCTATTCAAGCTTTTGTCAGTAAGATTTAGTAATATTTTGAAGAAGGCTTATATTCTCTAGCATTGGACCTGAGCAAAGACTTCGACTGCGTTCAGCACTACTGATTGAAAAACTACGTAAATATAACTTTAATAGTACAAGTTGCAACCTAATTTAGTCGTATATATCAAATCGCAAACAGAAAGTTTACATTAACAAAAATTCATCCGATTACCTTTCAATAAGGCATGGTTTACCACAAGGGTCAGTTCTAGGACCCCTTTTATTCTTAATATATACCAACAATTTTTCCCTAAGCCTAGACATATGTGATGTATTTCAGTTCGTGGATGATACCACAGTTTTAACAAGAGCCTTATCACTTGCTGAAATACGTCACAAAAATGAAATATCACTTGCTAAGGCGGAACAATGGTTCAATCAGAACAAACTTACACTAAATCAGTCCAAAACAGTAGACGTTGTTTTTACGCTGAAAAGAACTGAAGCCACTGAACCAGTAAATACAAAATTCTTGGGACTTCAATTGAATAGAACCTTACAGCGCAAAGCTGTGCGTGTTGTAAGCGGCCTTGGCTATCAAGAAGACTGAAAGGAGAAATTTAAAGAGCTTCGAATACTAGCTCTATAAGCACAGTTCATCCTGAAGTGTGTATGTTACGTTAAACAAAATTTGGACACATGCTCAACCCATGAACGCCATGGGTATTCAACTAGATTCCGAAGTGATATTAATATACCACAAATTAGGTTAACCAAATCCCAAACGGGAGTAAATTACTACGATCCATTGTTATTCAACAAATTATCTAAAGCCATACGTGCATAATCATTTGCAAATTTTGAGAGTGCTGCTAAGGGATTCCTTATTAATCTTGCACCATACAATTTAGAGGAATTTGTATCTAATTTCGTAAATCTTTAATTATAGCTAATGTGTTGCTAAGTTTTTAATTCTAAATTCACACACTTTTTAAATTTTTAAGAGGATTTTACCTAGCTAGTTGATCTGTACATACCTACATTGTAAAAAATTCTACTCAGTGCCATTTTATTACTAGATGTATTATATGTTATTTATACTTGTAACCTTTTTTTTGATTTTGACTTGTGTAAAGTGTACAACTAAAGCACCAATAAAATATTATTATTATTATTAACCTTTTTTTAATTATACAATCTCCTTCGACTTGTGAATATTTAAAATTCCCCCCATTTGAGAGAGAGAATAACATCTTTATTCAGACAACTATATATACAATTAAAAACATTGACAAATGAAATATAATGGTTAGTCTGTCCGTTTGGGCTATCGACCATCGGTCTTTCTGCCCTGTCTTGACTCTAAGTTATGTTTAAAAAATAGATATCTTTGCTAGCTAGCTTAACCGTTTGGATGATTCGAACTAATGAATTGATGTAGCGTGATTGGTGGGTGTTTCCCCCATTTGATTTTCTTGTTTTCAATCAATTTTTATATACACCAAAATTCAAAAAAAGAAGTCAACAAAATGTATTGTAGAGAGAGGTTGGATAATGTAAGGGTTAGGGATATAACAATTTCCTTTATTATCTAATCTTCTCCGGCAATTGATTTTGTTCTATTCTAGTTGATAGTTGGTTATCTAAATTATACTATTATTACTCCAAATTCAATTGATATTTTGAAAACATCTTCGATCCACTTCGAACATATCTCCTCTTTTACGCATTGTTGTTAATAATGTAGCCTAATATAAAAGTAATAATGGAATTTACAAAACATTGTAACAATCAGGAAGACAATAGAAGAACACAATGTTATGCTTAATTGGCAGCGTTGTCTTATCTGTTAAAGAATTATGAATTTGAATGCCTTTTTTATAATGAGATTCCAACCCTAATATCATATCATATCTATAAAAACAACTAAGATTCAAGAAGAACAGAAGGGAATTCTAAACCAAATCTTCTTCAAATAGACCATAATATATTTGAAAAAGATTTGGTTTAGAATTCTGTTCTGTTTTTCTTTGATGCTAGATGTATCATAATATAGCATCGACCTAAATTTAGTGAGATAGCACCAAAGGAGGATTGTATCAATCTCGTTGTCCAATTTGTTTTAAAGCAAGGTATGCCTTTAATATGACATCTATGGCCTAAAGCGTTGCATTAAAATTTTATAATAAAACTCAGTTATTTAGTTACGCTGATGAGATCAAAAATAGATCAAAATCGTTCTGTCGCTGTTATTAATAGAGAAACAATAATTTAATGCTTATAATATATCTAGCGTAGCACCAAAAGTAGATTGAATCACCATCTTCAATATTTTTTTTGTTTACTTCAAAGCAAGATCACAGATGACACAGTAATGGTATATGTGACATCTGTGGTCTAGAGCGTTGCACTAAAACTCGACCAGTGTAGATCACAGATGTCACCTTAATGGTATAGGTGACATCTGTGGTCTAGAGCGTTGCACTAAAACTCCATAGTAAAACTTAGTTTCTTTATATTCAACTGCGTTACGCTGATGATATCCAAAATTGAAACGGACAAGTAGCTGTTGCTGTGTAGTTCAATGTTTTAATTAATTTTGGTTCAACCATGAAAGATTGTAATGGAGAAGAAATAACTATTTAAAGAACTTATTCAAACAGAAGGTACCTTTATACAAAAGCTATTTTTGGCTACTGTAATTTTTAGTAATTTAGTATTCTCACATGTGAGTGTATAACTTATTTAAATATTGGTCTCTTTAATTATGACATATTGATACTCCTATAGAGTTATAAATAAGTAGAATGTGACGAACATTTTCTCAATAATTTAATACATTAAAGATGCTGTTATGGAAAGACTTTTGGGCAATTTGATAACAATGCCTTTGTCCAAGCCATAAACAGCTCTTTATGTTTTGGCAATAGATATCATTTCAAAATTTTAAATATATACAATAACTTCTTAATTCATAAATTAAATCCCTACCAACAATAATCGCGGGCTTAGATTTATTTTGTACTCATGAGTGTAGGGCAATTATGGATGAGATCACAAATAGATCGAAACCAGTACATGGAAAACAATAATTTATTGTGTTTATATTATTATTATTATTATAACTGTTTAAAGTTTCTTATATTTGTTGTTTGTTATCCTTGGCATTAATTCAATATTGCATGAACATTTTACTGTAAAAAAATTGATCCTCCATAATTTAACAAGGGCTTCTATCGATTAGTCAAAATAAAACAATTTCGGAGTCGAATCATATATATGTGTAAGATCCTGAAAGTAAACAGCAGTTGACTGTATGGCTCTTTCAGAATGTGCCAAATCCAACAAAAGTTGTTCATGCACGAAGCCCCTCGAAGCAAATGGTCGCCTTTCTTTCGAAAAAATTTGACTGTATCATTAGTGCAATATCGTACGATTAATACTGAAAGGTACACAATCATTTGTTTGTCAAAAGTCTTAAAAAAATAAGGGAAGCCAACCTCCAAAAATACATAATTCTCCACCAGAACAATGCGAGCTCACACATTGACTTAAACAAGACACTTTCGAAAACTGAAACTCTCGAATTGTTGAGTTGACTTCAGCCCTGATTTGACACCCAATGTCTTGTTTTTATTACCGAAAATGAAAAATAAATTATAAGGTCAAGGTTTTTTGCTGCCTAAACAAGCAATTGATGCGTCCAAATTGTATATTTCGGAAGTACCTCAATCGAGGAAGAAAGAAAGTGCTTCAATCAAAAATTGGTTCAAGCACATTCAAAAGTGTACTTTAAAAATTGGTTCAAGCATATACAAAATAAATTTTATAAAATATCGACAATGTCAAATTGCCAACAATCATGAGTTGATTGCTTTTCAAAAGATTCTCAATGATACACTTTTTTATGTGCTTGAACCAATTTTTGAATTATATTTTTGTATGTGCTTGAACCAATTTTTGATTGAAACACTTTCTATCTGCTTTGGTTGAGGTACTTCCAAAATGATATGATTATTTTTTATTCCCTCCCTCATATTAGTTAAAGGTGCAACATAAAACGATTTTCATTCATTTCATATTCGAAATAATTAAAAATGCAAATAATATTACAACGTTTGTTTGTTGGTTCATTTTTTTTTTCAATAAGAAATTATAAATCCTTAATTTAATGTATAATAGTTTGATTAATCAAATTAATTGAAGTAACATGGCTGATGTTATAATATCATTCTACAATTTTTTATATGTCGTTGGCGCTGGGAGTGAGATAGCGTGTACAAAATACAGAGAGGTGGAATGCAACTCTTGAGTTACCTTCTAATAATGATAGCCGCTCAGGAACGTTTATAAGAACCTCACATTAATTGTCGACGAGATCTTCGGACACACATGCAGACGGACAGAAAAAGGGGAGGGCCTGTGTGGACGCTGCCTTTATTTTCCAAAATTCCACTCACAGATTATGTCATTACGATTTTTTTGGGTCTTTAACTACGGTGGTCCTATAATACGCGGTGATACAATAAGTATTATTATCATTGTCGGTAATTAATTTTGTGTTTATGTATGTAAATTGTAGAATATTAACTCTTTCAATGTATTTTTTCATTCAAAAAGGAGTAATCAATAAATTCAAAAATAGCAAAATATATACAATTAAATAACTATTCATATGGCAAACAATACAATAAATAAATGAAAATAAATTTTACAGGCGGAGGAATATGAGGTCAATAACCAAACAATACTTCTACTAAATTTATGGAAAAGTAGTTCTATTCATTACAGCTGTTAAATTTATGTTTTTTTGTAAATAAAAATTATTACATTTTGACATTTTCTTAATGAATGTACGATTATGTATTATTGTTTATTACACCTCATAACATTTAAAATCTTTATTTACATGGGGATATTTAAAATGAGTAATAGTGCTTAATAATAGTATCAGAATATTAAGAAAACAGCAGTCTGAAAGACCTACGGTCGATAGCCGAGAAGAGGACGAAGAAAATTTATTATAATTATATATTGTAATACTATCTACAATAAAGATATTTCTCTCTCTAGGAACATTAATCGTTCTTTTAGTTTTTACCTATTTTTAATAAGATACAAAAATATACCTAATATGAAATAAATTACTTTTTAACTAAAAATAATAAATATTTCACCCCATTAGAAATATATAATGTGTAAGCACTTAAACGCTATTAGTTTGCTATTTTGCCAAATGGATATCGAACAGAACTTCGTGTCTAAAACTATATGTTTTATTTACATTAGCCTCTGCACATGTTCCATTTCCAATAATATTTATTACTGCCAATGTTTTATAAATGTTTGATCGGAACCACTATTTATTAGAAAATTAAAAAATACATTATTTGTTACAAAAATAAATATTCACACACGCCTAATATTTTATTCAAAAGGTTGTAAACGTAATTAGAAATAAATATTCGATATATTTTGCTAATTAATAATAAATTAATATTTTAACGTATAATATAAACAACTAAATATCCTATCACACGAAATTAATATTTAATTAAACAGTGCGCGGCCATGAATTATTCTGGCCACAATAAAAGCCACTACAACATTTGCATAGTAATATCACATTTATGATGTAGATCTGATCTAATTCATTGATAAACTGTAACGTCGCCCTAATTTAAATCTAATTCTGTCACATTCACTACCGCGGTAATGCGCTGAATAATTCTGATAAAAAGTCATTGTCGGTGATAAGGAATAACCCAATTGATATCGTGTATTAATACGTGAATCACGAATGTATCGATTATAGAATTGTATAGGTTTAAGTAAATTATGATAAGTATATTCTGTATTATAAATTCATTAGTAATTACCACACATATTTTTAAAAATTAAATATTTGTCTCTATTAGTTCATTTAAATTAATAGAATTATAATAAAAATATAAAAATTTTCCTTTTAAATTTATATAAAATACTTCAGCTTAGCAATTAATAAATTCAATTGCTATTAAATTGATAGTAGTAAGAAGAAAAAATGTGGTCAAACAATTGTGTCGAGTCTAAGTAATAAAGGTTTTTAAAAAGTATAAAAGATTTTTTAAACATTGTAAAAGTTATATTCTTTAGTTGAGGCAAAGAACTTTACCTTCTCATTCGTTACACTTTTTTGTAAATGTTCAATCTAGATCCTTTTTCACTTGAATCGCTTTCTACAATACCTATCACGCTGAAACTCTTTCTTTCGCGACGATTTTTTTCTGGGAGACATAGGAATACTTTTGTGATTTTTCATGTTTGTATAAGTCAAAATTTTATTTCATAATAGAAAATGTCAGAAAAAACAACAAGGGGATGAAGTAGTGGTACATATAAGCACCATTAGTCTTTTGATACGGTACTTTTATGTACCATCAGTCCTATAGAAAAACTTTTTTGAAAAATGTTAAATATTTTTATGTATATAATACAAAATATTTTAAGAATGATATATTGCAAAACATTTGGAACATAGCGTAATGTCACATTCTTGACAAATTGTCTTGTTTTTGGGTTTTACTTTCCGCACACCTTTTGCACCTACTTCTCATTGTACCTTCAAATAGAAGATGTAAAGATACGTTTTCAAACGGCTGTATTTTTCCAGGTGGTCTTCCTTCCTTCAATAAACTTCGAACAGTTGATGTTTTTCTTTCTTCGGCTATCATTTCTTCCGCCAGGGGCACTAAAAATTGCAGGAAAGGAATTTTTTTCTTTGTCTTCTCTTTATAGATAATCCACGCGTTTACGACAGCCATCAAAAACAAACGATAAAAAACTTCTTACACCATGTATTTGATTTGCGGTCTAGTTCGTATAATCCCATCATATGGTCCGCCAAATCAACCCCTCCCATAATCTCTCTGTATGATGCAAACATTTCTGGACACGAAACACTGATTTTGGAGCCATCAAAGATTTATTGACAGACATAACATTAGCAATATGGTAATTGCTCAACGGAAGGACCTCTTTTGTATCTTGCCATTTCGCAAACATAAGTCCATATTTGCTGCACTGGAATACATATTCACCTCTTTTCAATTTATCCTTGATTTTAGGTAGATTTTTTCCATGTTGGTTACAAGTTCCTACTGCTGCATAATCCATACTCTGTAGTAGAATGATCTAAGTAAAAAAGCGATCAAAACAGAAGGTAAAATCTTTCTCTTTTGATGTAGAAAAAAGTTTTTCACTACACTTTCGCCAGGAGTTCCATCTATACGTTCAGTTTCACGGAATGTGTATACATTAATTATTACAATCGTATGTATATCCAGTGAAAGAATCTGATCTAAGCCACAACTTGATTCATCTCTTTCATCACAGGCTTTAATGGCGAATATTGCTTCAAAGACGAACTTAAACTTAGTCATGGATTCTTCGATGCTTTGAAAGCTTCTATCCTGAGGACATTTATATATTTTGTAATTTTGTAAGCAGGAGGAATAAAGGCAATAAAGAATAAAGAATAATAAAGAACGTAGCTTTCAAGCAATTTACTACCGTTATCAATAAAATATGTTTTGGAGAATTCTACAGGTTTGGTTGGTAATGCAAAATACATTTTTGATAAAATTATTTTAAATCGATCACGAGATATTGCATTTTATATTGCTGAATTTCCCAATTAAGAATGAGTAATCGCTTATTTGGGGAACTTGGTTGTAACACATTACAAGCACAAATTGCAGTTCCCCTTTATGTGTTTCTTTCAAGCGAGCGTCTCTCCTTGTTTGTTTATGTATTCGAATTTTTTAATTTGTACACTGAGCAATGAACAAATATAAAGAATGTGGAAAAATATTTTTTAAAACATTCATATTGTATAACGGAGGCTAGTGTACAAATGCGTTTACTAGAAATTTGCTTTTTAGAGACAAAATTTTCATCTGATTTTGACCATAAAGTGAAAGAACCAGAGGGCCCTTTATTTTCTTCAGGAGCTTCATTTTCTTTTTCATCTTGCTCATCACTTTCCGGTTGGATTTCTGATTCCTCATCAGAAGATTCGTTGTCGATTTTAGATTGACCATTTGTTTCAGATTCTTCATCAGAAGGTTCATATGAATCATCACTGTCATCAGAGTCATGAAACACATTTTCTGCCGCCTCTTGTAGCTTATCTTCTGTGAGCTAATGGTACATATAAAGGGTGTCCCAAAATTAACGCAAGATTTAAATTAAATAGAAAACACAATTTTAAGTCTTTAAATTGTGACTTTTTTTCTTGAGTTAATTTTGGTACACCCTTTATATACCACTTTATAGGACTAACGGTACACATACATACCAGATAGTCGAATGCGAGGATAATTTTCCAATTGTTACTTGGTATTCAAACTAATTACTAATATTTTCGCACTAATTTCAATGAAAACACTCACTAAATATGCGCTGTGTCACTTAGCGTGCTCGATTAAAGTAAACAAATGTGAAGAAATCAAAACATTTTATGCTAACTCAGTTGCATACACTATTCTAATGTATTAGAAAACTAAATGGTATACATATAAATCAATTTTAACCGAATTGAAAGTGTTTAGTCCTGACGTAAAACTTAGTGGTGTACATGTGTACCAGGAGTCGCGAAAGAGGTAACCAACTACGCCTATAATTTTATCGGTGATTTCACTTTCTAACAGATTAAGCTATTTATAACTATGCTCGTATGAGGATTATACGCTGGACACCTATCATGCCAAAACCAAATATCTCTTTAGCTAACTACTACGATAATTTTTTTTTTCATCGGTTAAGAATTTTAAAATTATAGTTTTTGGGCGACCAAGCATTGCTTGCCTTATTTCCTTTATGTCTGATTTTTGATCATTGATCAAAACACGTGTCAGAAAGGGTATATAACAATAAGAAAACAAACACATGTTGGATTCGTGTGACGTTGCTCCGTCCTGCTGGAACCAGACACAAATAAGTTTTCTAACCTCTCAACACAACGCTCTGAACTGACTGTAACTGCAGGTCCTTTTTCATCTTAAAAAAAGTAAGGGTCCATAATTTAATATGCAATTAATTTCTCCATTAATATTGTGGACAGAAAGCGTTGTTGATTAATTTATTACTTGTGTTTTGTCTAAATATCACATTGACAGGATGCGGACATTAAAGAAAGAAAGTTTTTCTGTTAATAATAAAGTAAAATACTAAATAAGAATAACTAATAGTAGAATTCATGTAGAAGCTGAATAGAACGATTGAGAAGAATTGCATGTTTTGTCAGTGCTGTAGGAGAAGCAAGATATGCTATTTAGCTGATATCTATCTTGCTTTATGGATACGTGGAATGTGTCCATATAAAACTATTTTGAATATCATCAGCGTAGAGAACTTAAAGATAAGAAAATGGAGCTGTTGTTTTTTTATCTTTAATTTCGATACGCTGATCAGATTCAAACTAGGCCGAAATATGGCTTTTATTGATAGGAAAACCATTATTAAATGTACTAAAAGAACTTCTTTTAATATTATTTATTAGTTTCTGTGTATTTTATAATTGATTTTTGAATTTATTGGTATGTCCAACTGTACTGACTTCTATTAAAATTGCAACACCTAGAATTTGTTCATTGAACCTTTCATGAAACAAAATGATGATTAAAATTTGAATAAAATCTAGCCAGCAGTTTGTTGCTTTTTTTGGTTTTTTGTTTTGCACTTAGTAACAATAAATTTGAAGAAATAAATCACTGTGTAAATTTGCAAATTGTTTGTTCACGATTTTCTTCCTAACTTGAGAACAATGGAAATAGTCCGCTAACATCAACATTTTTTCCAATTCAATTTTGAACGTGGTCGAATTATTGGCATGAGAGAAGCCGGGCTTTCGCTAAGAGAAATTGCTCGTCGTGTAAACCGAAATGTTACAACGGTATTGACATGTTGGTCCACATGGTCCGAGAAAGAAGTCCAACAGCGTCGCCCTGGATTTGGACGTCCCTGGAGAACTACAGATCGCAAAGAAGGTCGCTTAAGAGACAGATTTTCAATAACTTGATCAATTGCAAATGATTTCCTCCTATACCACTTCACTATCTACGCAGGCTAAAATGGAGCAACGAAAGAGCGAATTGGGTGCAAGAATGACATCAAATTGTGTTTAGTGACGAGTTCCAATTTTGCTTGTGGTCCCACGATTTTCGTAAGAGAGTCGACGGATGCGCGGAGAACGTAAAAGTCCAACATTTTTTGTAAAACACAGCCCTCACACCAGGAGTGATGATACCCTTTGTCTTCATTGACTGCAACGTAAACGCAGCTGGTTACATTGGCAATGTGCTAGAACCCGTAGCGCTTCCATATCTTCAGGAGCTGGAAAATCACATTTTCCAACAGGATAATGCGCGCCCTCATACGATAAAGGTTACAACACGTATTTTGGAGGAAGCTAACATTGCCGTCTTCGCCTGATTTGTTGCCTATTGAACATATATGGGATGCTATCGGTAGGCCACACCTGTCAGAAAGCTTACACAATCTCTAGCTACGGATTCAAGTAACTTGAGACGATATACTACAGGCAGCTATAGATCACTTGATTGATAACCTGCCACGTCATCTAAATGAGTGCATTGCAAATCTTTACGGAGCAACTTATTATTGAAAAAAAAACTTTTAACTATTTGTTCTTTTGTTTTCAATTTTTAATCACTACTTTGTTTCATAAAAATAGACGTTTTATAATAACTTCAATAAAATCTATTCCAATTAAAACAATTGTTACAGTTTCTTCAGATGTATTTCTTTGGTACTTAACGATATAGTCATCTAAGAAAAATACACCATTATAGTGTACATGTTAATAGTTCTTTTAATTTCTTTAATCAGTTTTCTTTTTTATTCACGATTAAATCAACATCATGTGAACATTTAGTATATAGTTAAAAAAATGGTAAATTTATTTTAATTCTTAATTTAAGAATTACCTTTTCATCGTTGGTACCTTTTGTCCTCCATTAACTACAACTTTTTTGTTATTATCTTTTATAAATTACACGAACCCTTGCACGTAACCTTCTGGGCAGTCTACCTTCACACTACCCTCACCTACCTCGGTGGATCCTCCCTAACCTCCGTCATTGTGTTTGGAAACATCGAGAAGGGGCTTCTTCAATACTTTCACTTTACGAATGTACACATTGTGTACTGGGTAGATTCCGTGGCACGCCTTTTCAATATCCTTAGCAATGGAATCAGGGATTAGTTTATTGACAACTTCCTTCAATTCACTGCCGGCAATTTCCATGATTTTCTTGCGGATCATGCGGACTTGGGTATGTTGGGCATACCAGGTCTTCCTCTGTGGCAGTTGGTCCTTGTTGGTGAATCAAATGCAGAAGACACGAAGCACGTATCCATCGCTGGTCTTGATATCAGCTGAGGCTTCGATCAGGATCTGCCATTCCTTAACCATTGACCTGAGTTTGTCAGTGTTCAAGTCCATTACTTCACTTTCTTCAATTCACTGTCGGAAATTTCCACGATTTTCTTGCGGATCATGCGGACTTGTGTATGTTGGGCATAACAGACCTTCCTCTGTGACAATTGGTCCTTGTTGGTGAATCCAATGCAGAAGACACGAAGCAAGTATCCATCGCTGGTCTTGGCATCAGCAGAGGCTTCGATCAGTGTCTACCATTCCTTAACCATTGACTGGAGTTTGTCAGTGGTCAAGTCCATTACAATAAATGATTGCGTTTTTGAGATAATCAGTATTATTCTAAATCGATTTCCCTATTTTTGTGAAATGGTCTAATGCAGCCAAAAAAAATAATGTAAAGATAATGCATGTATTATAAAAATAGGTGTTAATTCTCCAACGGGTCAAATTAAAACTGATTTATGCAAATAAACCTCTAAAAATACATTTTTAAAGGATACAGACACCATTAGAGTGACACCTATTGTCTAAACGTTTCACTGATTTCCTTAAGTAAGTGTATAAACCAACAACAATTAGGGAACTGTCAACAGCGAAAATTTATAACTACACTGCACTGGCGAGACGTAAATAAATCGAAACTGTTCTTTAGCTATTGTTGACAGGGAAACAATAAGTACATATTATTTAATCTTTAAAAATAACTTCGAAGCACCAGATCAGCATCAGCGTTTCCATTAGGCAAATCAACATATTTAACATTATCTCTTACATCAGTTATTGTATTTATATAACTTTTGATATTGGCATTATATTCTAAAACATGAGGTAATGTAGGTTATTTTTGTTTTAAAAAATTAAGTCATGCGTCGTTTGTATGTTTCACCATCAGAAGAAGCACTACTTAACATTTTCTTCAAAATATTTTAATTGAATATTGATTTGATGAGCCGAATACATGATGAAACTGAATAATACATGAAAATATAACAACACAGTTGGGAGGGTTGCACGTTTATTGTTATATTCATCTACGTCGAGAAGTCACGGTATCGTGAAACATGCTACAACGATCAACAATAAAAGTAAAACCCTCCTAACTGTTTTATTCATTTCAAATATTACAATAATGTGTATTTCGTACCGCTTCACCTACACAAATTTTTTCTTAACATTTCAATGTATTTTAGATTGTTTCATTTTAACATCTGCAGTTTTTTTTTAAATAAATCTAGACTACAACGTAATCATCTTGCAGATAATTTATTTGTAGTAATGTTAAAAGTTTTGTGATATATTATCAAGAATCTAAAATTTAAAACGATGTAAATTTCATAATTACTTTAAAGTAATTTAGTTTTTAGAATGTTTGGAAAAAAGCTACTGTGTAAGTTCTACCCCGATATCTCAAAATATTTTATTCTATTTGAATCAAAAAAATTATCTTGCAATTATTGATCAATAGTCTTCTCTGCTGCAATGGATTTTGTACAAAAAAATCCTACTCACTTTGAAGTAGAGTCAATAATAACAACAAAATTGTCCAAAGAATTCTATATGAAGAGTGGACCATTCTTTATTGTTCTTTATTATTATTTATAACTTTGTTCTTCTTGCTTGTAACTTGTTTACAAAAGTATACATAAATTAATTATACACAACAAATATAGACAGCAAGAATCACTGGCGGAATTTACTGATTTCCAATGATCTTCCACTCAAACCCATATCCATCCACTGTCCAGTAAAACATACTGACGGCTTCTGAATTCTTCATTTATAATATCTTTGCGCAATTTTTTGTTCTTTTTTTACGTCTATTTGACATTAATCATTCTAGCATATTTTACACTACAATGGACTTAATTATGTGATCTTTAATTCATCTAGAAGTGATTTTTTGTTGTAAATACTGCAGTTCAGATTTGACACACTTGATACTTGCTGTTTTTGAAGTTGCTCGCTTTGTTGAAAAATTATTTATTGTATCCTCTGAATATGTGAATACATTTTTGTACTTTTAAGCTTAAGATAGATTTAGAGAGTCGTTTAAAAACGGGTTCTCATAAATGCTCTGAATCATCTCTTCTTGCAATAAGAACAGAATGTAAAAAACAAACTACTTCTGGAATGTCAACTGATCGTAATTCATTGAAATTTAGCTAGAGTCCATTTTTTGTCATAAGGAAAGCAGGTGTATCGAAACAAGTATCTATGAATCACAATCATAATAAATTGACGTCAAAAGAACTTGCTGATTAGCTTCAGATTGATCAATCCATTGCCTATTTTTGCTTCTCTTCCATACTAGTACCTACACACAAAATCAACAAATTAAATCAAAAAACTATTATGAAGATATCTTCACATCTTTCGCCTTTCGCCCACATGCTTATTATACTCCAATTACTAGAAGCGCGTGGAATAGATAAGAACTTTCACAAAACAATGAGAATATTCGCGAATGTTTAATTGTTATTGCGCTAATAATTATAAAGGTGTTGACCATTGAAGTAATCATTATGGCCCTTAGACTAGAAAGTTTATAGACCTCTGATTTAGACGTACTATATCTTTGCTGAACGTTTGCTACCGCTGTACTGATACACCCTGTATAATTACAAAATCCACTCATACCGCGATGATTATATACGCGATACGTATGCATTGTTCATGTTATATAATTTAGGTACTCGATGTTATTTATAATTTTAAATGACAGCCCGTACGTGAGAAACATCAAAATCAGGTTTCTGGTGTATTTTCTTACACTTCACATGCAAATAATTAACGTGCAGTAATACCGACGCCGGTCTTTAAAACAATTGAAATAATTGCCGGTGATTTAATTAAACTACAAAAGCGCATTACACACTCTCAAGGCGGAGCGTGCTATTTGCATGCAATTATATTTCATATCTGCTTAGGTGTTATAAATAATTCACAGAGACGTCAGCAGAGACGTTCGCTATTTCGAAAAATTCTTAGGTTGATATCCTCGACATAATTATTTCGAGAAATGTAATTATTATGATTAACGCAAGGATAAACAATTATACATATTACAAGTTAGTATACAAGTAAGATACATATTAATTAATTAAGGATTTATAAATGACAAATAATATTGACTGATACAAATTGTGATATTACTGCACCGATGTCTTACAGTTTTGTAAGAACTCGCAGCTATTAGTTAAAACAACTACTCTTTGTACTAAAACTATGAGTTCTTGCATAATTTTAAAACCAGGGCAGGAAAAATCATTTTTCATTATTATTTTTAATTTCCAACAAAACTGCATCGATAAGTTTATATTTATTATATATATAGAACCTTTTTAATAAATTTAATTTTTTTATCTCAGCTACTAACAGAGTATTTGTTGGTGTCATTATGTGGGTGTAAAGAGGGTGGAATGGTCGAAACAAAATGAATTAAATGTGCACGCAAATTTGAGGTTTGTTTGGAGATGAACAAAAACGGAATATTTGTATGATTTCAAGAAAGCAATTTGTTTAAGTGAATTCCATTGTGCGCGTCGCGAACGGAGATGAGTTATTAATTTTATTTAATTTAAGAACGCACAGATTCTGCCCTCTTTGTTCATACAAAATATAGCATAATTGTCCGCGATTGGTATTTCTTTTCATTTCGTTGTTTTTTTTTTTGCTTTTAAGTCTCATCACGCAATAATTTCATTATACGTACTGCACATTGTGAAGTATGCGGCGAATGTGATCGCTCTGTTTACAGCACAAATTTAACGTTCTTTCTTTCGAACTTTATAATCTAGATAATTGGAAAATTTGCATATTTCTGTATTTTAAAAGTTAGTAATGGATTTCGAGATGGTAACGGAGCAAGTATTGTCAGGGCTCCATTACAACTTTTCTACTTTCACCGATACTTTGCGCATTCAGTATCGGTAATTAGAAATTTATTTCGTCTGGGATGATTATGTGAAAACCCATCTCGCATCCCGTTTGTTATTTCCGAAAGTCATGTTATAGCATTTCATTTGATGGGCGCCTCATTTATTTCGTACGTGAAATAAACATGAAAAATGTTTCGTGCGCTTCCGTAGAATTTGGGAAAAGAGAATCAGTGACAGAATACAGAACTACAATTTGATTGCTTATTATTTTTAGTTGGAAGATTGGTGATATAAAATATTCCGTACGATTATCCTCGTGCGCGGATACATTCCGAATATTTATTGCCACTGATATATTTTTGAGTATGTTCAAGAATTATCAAATTTATAAATTATGCTGCTGCTCAGCACCTTCCTCTCGCCTTCACATAAGTAAATGAATAAATTTAGTATATCTTTTCTCAAAGGTCGTTTTCTCCTTTTAGAAAATTGTTCTGCGGTTTTATCGCTTATGTAAACAGTTCCAAGTGAAAAATACAAGGGGAGCACTTTACACACTCACTACTTATCATCATCAACGTACATTTTAACGGCATATAGTATATTTTCAATCGTTCGTATGGTAATTTTCCTATGTTTTCATGCATATTTTGTTTTTACTGTATACTATTATCATTTAACACCGAAATTTTATTACAGGATGAAACCTATTATTATTTACAATTCTAAATCAATCTAGAAATACGAATGAGTATACTTGAATATAAAGTTTTGCTTAATAATTTCGATTGTAAGCACTTAAAATATTAAAAAAAGACAGGATGTGTAAGCATTATATACAGGGTTATTCACGCTATACGGCACGGAATATTGTGGCCAAAATACATAACTTTCAAAAAGTTTCACTTTGGGGATATATGGGGGTCTATTAGGGCTACTTTTTAAAATTACTTTCATAATATACAGGGTGTCCCAAAAACCCTAAAAGTATCAAAGTTGTGTTTTTTTTTAATGAAACACCCTATATTTTATTGCATTTTTTGATCCTTCGATCAAAATAAGTGTGTGTTTTAATAAGGTTTTTATTACTTAAACCTTAAGGTTTTTGAAATAATTTGAATTTTGTAAAAATTTAACCTAATTTTCATGTTTCAAATACTTAAAAAGTAATTAAGTTATGCATACCAAATTTACACTGAAATGTAACAATAGATCATATTTTATTTTCCAAGTATAATAAATTTGACATCTTATACCGGGTGTAAAAAAATTGGAATTAAACAAATGAGAACTTTAAATGGCTATAACTTCATTTATTTAAATGGAACGCTATATTTATTAATTTATCAGCAAATGCACGTTTTAATTACCTATCGAATGGTATTTATATCTTAAGTGTTAAGTCTTCTCGTTTTTACAGAAAACGCGAAAATATTGTTTATTGCACCGTTTTAATACTTTTTAAGTAAAAATTTTAATGTATCTAGTTTTCTAGGGTATTTAAAAACGTCAGATAATTAATTTAGTATGCCACTTTAGTTTAAAAAGCCTGTCTTTTGTTATAGTTGTCTTATTTTGCATTTTTGTGTTAGATCGTTAGTAATCGTTATTGTTGGAACATCGCTGTTGTATTTTTTGGTAAAAAATGAAGATTTACTCAAAAGTAGGGGGTATTGGCATTATCTTTATGCTTGGAGAATGTCATCAAAATTGTTTATTGGCTTGTCGAGTTTATACTTAAAGGTTTCTCGAAAGAAATCACCCTAAGCCAGCCATTTTTGAAGGACTATTAAACCAATTTAAAGAAAGTGTCAGTTATAAAAACCCCAGTATAAGAAAATCTGTGTAAATTTTCATTTTTTACTATTAAATACAACAACGATGTTCAAACAATAACGATTACTAACGATCTAACACAAAAACGCAAAATAACACAACTATAACAAAAGACAGGCTTTTTAAACTAAAGTAACAGACTAAATTAATTATCTTACGTATTTAAATACGATGGAAAACTAGATACATTAAAATGTTTACTTAAAAAGTACTTAAACGGTGCAATAAACAATATTTTGGCGTTTTCTGTAAAAACGAGAAGACTTAACATTTAAGATATAAATACCATTCGATAGGTAATTAAAACGTGCATTTGCTGATTAATTAATAAATATAGCGTTCCATTTAAATAAATGAAGTTATAGCCATTTAAAGTTCTCATTTGTTTAATTCCAATTTTTTTACACCCGGTATAAGATGTCAAATTTATTATACTTGGAAAATAAAATATGATCTATTGTTACATTTCAGTGTAAATTTGGTATGCACAACTTAATTACTTTTTAAGTATTTGAAACATGAAAATTAGGTTAAATTTTTACAAAATTCAAATTATTTCAAAAACCTTAAAGTTTAAGTAATAAAAACCTTATTAAAACACACACTTATTTTGATCGAAGGATCCAAAAATGCAATAAAATACAGGGTGTTTCATTAAAAAAAACACAACTTTGATACTTTTCGGGTTTTTGGGACACCCTGTATATTATGAAAGTAATTTTAAAAAGTAGCCCTAATAGACCCCCATATATCCCCAAAGTGAAACTTTTTGAAAGTCATGTATTTTGGCCACAATATTCCGTGCCGTATAGCGTGAATAACCCTGTATAGTGAATGCAATAAAATCAATTGTCGACGTATCTGAAAATATTATGGATATATTAATATCATGCCTGCTCCCAAAAAAACACAAATAATTTGAATAGAAATGTCCAATAAATCTCACTAAATCGCGTATAACCTTTCCTAGAATGTTAACTTTTATTTTTTAGTAGACTATAAGTATTAAGACATTCGATAGTAGAAAAAATCTGTTCATTAATATAAAAGGAATCGTGGCTATAAAACCGTTTTAAGTTTAAAATTATCTACAGACACATATTTCGATCTTTTAGATCTCATTAGAACAGCTGTATTATAATAAATATTTATTTTAATATTTGTTATGCTTGTTATTACAATTAAATTAATAATAAAGCTGTACTGATGATATTTAAGATTCCTTTACATAATTAAGTCTTTAAACTAAGATTAGAAAATGTATTATGAATTATCTAAACAATATAAAATTAAATTGAATGATATCTGGCAACTATAGCGACCAGAAGGATAAATATAACGCTGTAGATAATTTATATTTAAGCATTTTCGTACAAAACTAAAACACTAAATTAATTTCGTGCATTATATTTACGTTAAAAAATAAATAGCTTCAGCTTAGTTTAAAATCCATTTAGAACCTTTTTAAACTCGCGCACAGTAGCAGCAGCATTGCCGTCAAAAAAATCATAATTAAAATTAATATTTGCATACAAAAATAGTAACAACACAAATATGTATTTTTATCAGGGTACAAAACTTTCACGATTATCTAGGAATAAGAGCAAGGGTCTTTAAAAAATACTTTTTGTCCCTCAGAAAACTATCGAAGATGTGGTAAATTACGAAAACTCCAAGATTATCTACGGAAAAGCGCAAGAGTTTAAAATCGTTGTATTTCTTTAAAAAGAAAACTTTTTGTCCGCCGGAAAACTACAGAAGATGAGGTAGACAAAAGAAATCTCCACGATTATCTACGAAAAAGCACAAGGGATGTTATAAATCGTTGTAATCCCTTAAAAAGGAAACTTATTGTCCGCTGGAAATCTATCAACGAAAAACGAAATCCACGATCGTATCCTACCAAAGACTTTGGTGATCAAGCAACGTTACTAAAATGATTACCTAGAGGAAATTAACACGGGAACCAGCAGAGCACCAGCACAAGCATCACGTATCAGCTGTAGCAATTGCCGTAACTACATACACAGTAATATAGAGTGCAGAAAAGAACACCAGTATACTAGAAGAACTCATATGTGCGAAGTTATAAGACGAAACTGCACGAGTTGTAACTAAAGAACTCAAGTAGAGCTTTCCTTGCAATCGAATTCTACTCTACAAACTAGGAACTAAAAATTAGAAACCCGACACAACTCATAATGCTTTAGTTTTTAACAAATAAAGAAAGAGAAAACAAAAAAAATTGTACAATATATCATTATGTCAAAGCAAAAAAACAGAGGCCATGAACAAACTATACGACCAGGTTGATGACTAACGACTACTGCAATTGCCGAAGAGACCCTAAAATTCTTATTGGCGTTCCTTCGTAATTCAAATTTTAGAAAGTTATCTCATGCGTTATGTCTTCCTAGATATACAAAAAGCTTTGACTCAGTTTGGCATCGAGGTTTGCTGTTCAAATGCAATTCCCTAAAAATCCCGCCTTATCTCCTCAACATAATTGACAGCTTTTTATCCAATCGACTCCTACAAGTTAAAATCCGAAATACGTGATGGGTCATTCCCCAAGGATCTCTCCTATCACCAATCCTGTATAACATTTATGTTTATAATATCTACAACCTTGCTCCACAACACATCAACCCTTCATCCTACCCACTCCTATGGCAGACGATACTGCCATAATAGTACATGCCCTCACCTTACAAAAAGCACTTACCACATTACAAGGGCTAATTGATACCATTCAGATCTGGTTTTCAAAATGGAGAGTAACTATAAATCCTAATAAATCCCAACTCCTAATCACTTTTCACCGTCCACAGAATTTTCTATTGCGTATAATCATTAATAACCATCTTATTTCACCATCTTCTTCTTGTAAATACCTTGGAATAACCTTTGACCCCAAAATTAAGTTTTAAAACATACGCCTAATTCCTCAAAGCGAGTGTCAAGAAGAGAGCTCGGCATTTCAGACGCCTCACTTACAAAAACCAAGGCATATCAACAAAAACTGCAGTACATATCCTTGACTACGCCGCTACCCTATTCTCTAAACCCCATTCTTCCACTCTTAAAAGTATTCAGGTATCTGAACGATCAGCCCTTCGCACGCTCACAAAAATTAGACATCCCCTTAACCCCATACATAACCCATCTAACAACCTCCTGTACCAATTAGCCAACCTAACCCCCATTGAACAACTCCTCACATTCCTTGCTCAAAAATTCGCCACTAACCCTCATACTATTGACATACATATGTATCCCTCACAATCCTTTAATAACAGCTCGATACAAATACCCATCACCATTCATCAGTACATTTCCGCATTTCATAACGACATTAGTGATCACGACGTTTGAAGAACAATGTTAGGGCAGAATACTCCATAGGTTTTTTATATATTTAGAATAAAATAGAATGCGTATTATTCTTTTCTCTATTTCATTCCAAGATAACTAAAATCATCTCTGATATAACGCAACTCGCGAGGTAGTACAAAACAAGAGCCAAAGAGATCATCTGTTTCAAAGCATTGTTAATTAGACATTAATTTCAAGCAATTAAGAAATGATTAAGAAGGGTCATCAACCCGCCTTTATAAATATAATCAGACATGTGATATTAGAGATTAAACTATTTCATATTTTCTGAACCTTAATTTACTCACAGTCACTTTAAGAATATGTTTTTTTTTTTCTAGAGCCCCCCATCTTAATTTTTCTTACAGTCTGTCGCGAATTTAAAACAGCTATTGACCCATCTGCGCCATATCAATTGTCTCTGGGTCTTCTACTGCTCTCCTGAAAGTCTAAAACGCTTACAAGGGGGCGTATTGCCCATGCTGAGAACCTATTATATAGCTGACACATTTTTTAGAAAGTTGGAAAGCGTATTAATAAAAATACACTATTTTGGAAAGTAAAAGTAGACTTCTGTGTCAAATTCTATGCACGAAAGTCTACATATCTAACAAATCAGAGTGTTAAAACACCCTTCAAGGTTAATAATAATCGTCAAAAGATGACCTGAATCTATACATCTAAACCATAAAAGAATCTAAAAACTTCGGTAGCTTTAATGAAAAATACTTTTATAAAAATAGAAAAATCTGTTGCCTATTATGAATTAAGTCATTATATAATATAAGCCTGGAAAACACAATATGGGAAAACGAACCATCACCTAAGAGGTATGTGAATAGAGATAAATTAATTGGTTTCTTTTGATGCATTCTTGAAGCCGTTGAAGTGTTCATTTTAAACAAAGCTATTTTAATAATTGGAGATTTTAACGTGCCGACGCTCTGTGATGAAATAAGCTCTCCGTATCACGTAAAGCTACCTCTGTTATTAATTTGTTGAATGTTTTAAAACTTGAGCAGTGTAATCACATTAAAAACACCAATTCTAAATTGTTACATTTGATCATGAGTAATTTAATGGTTATATAGTTTCGGAACATGATAAACATCCTCTTGTTAAAGAAGATACTTACCATCCACCTTTATCTGGTACATTAGAAATTAAATCCGAATTTAAAGAAGCTATATTTTAGTAGAATAGCAATAGAAGATTCTATTCATACTGGTTGGTAAATTCTCGAATTTTGTGTTAATATTAATGAAGCTGTTGATCAATTCTAGAGTATCCTATATAATGTTCTGGATCATTCAGTACAATTTAAATCAAATTATAGGTCGAGTAGCTCCCCGTGGTTTACTAAGGACATTAAAATTGTCCGTCTAAAACTATATTATCATTGCAAATGAAAGTCTATGCAGTCCTTATTTTATGAATTTGTTAGAGTCGAACCTTTACCAAGAATCAAATTAATGCCGCGAATAAGACTTATATGACAAACATTGAACTTGATCTGGAGAAAAATCCAAGAGATTTGTGGAAATTTTTATATCAAAAGAATGGCACCACCAGAATTCCTGGTCAGTTAAAAAACACTAGTGAAACATTCTCGACTCCTGAAGATATTGTCAATGCCTTCGCTGAAACTTTTTATAAAGTATATCTTACTGAGAGCCTGGTAAATATTAGTTCAACACATACCAATCGTGAAATAGTAGGCTGTATGCCTACTATTACCGAATTGGGCGTTATCCGTAACACTGAACTGAAAAAACCTCTTTTATATGCGGTGATGATCTAGTGCTTTGCTTCCTAATTATGGTATTGAATTGACGAGGCGGATACATGATGAAACTCCATAACAAATTGAAATAAAACAACACAGTTGGGAGGGTTTCACATTTATTGTTGATTGCAGTGTTCAACAATAAATGTGAAACCCTCCCAACTGTGTTGTTTTATTTCAATCCTAATTAAGGATTGTAAATACATATTAGCGAAGCCTTGAGTAACAATTTTAACCTAGCTATTAGTACAAATAAATTTCCTGATTACTGGAAACGTGCTGTCATCACTCCAGTTCTTAAAAATGGGGGATCTTCTCTGCTTAAAAATTAAATATTCGAACAAGTTATTTACTATTATCTTTATAGCCACGTCCAAACGTACATTTCTCCACAACAACACAGGTTTATATCTGGTAGGTCGACAATAACCAACTTGGCAACCATTGCGCAATATCTAAGTGTAAATCTTGACAATAGAGGTCAATCGAATGTTATTTATACTGACTTCTCGCGTGCTTTTGACATCATTGATCACAATATTTTATTAAACAAACTTAGTAGTTTCGGTCTCACGGAAAACTTCTTTCAGCTCATGGCATCATACTTGGAAGGCAGGTTAAACTAAGTTCAGTATAATGGTTTCAAATCGCATACCTACGTATCTACGTCAGGTGTACCGCACGGATCAAATCTGGGGCCTTAATTATTTGTCGTATTCATTAATGATTTAATTGCATCGATACCTTGCCCAATATTGGCTTATGCCAATGACCTAAAAATATACAACAATGTTAACTCTATGGACGATCATATTTTACTTCAACAAAATTTGGACTTACTTTCGCGGTGGTGTGAAATAAATAAATTATATCTAAATATCGACAAGTGTTATGTTGTGTCATATAGTCATAGTAAGCGTGTAATTGCTTACTACTCCTATCGTATCAATGGTTCTGCCATTATGAGGAGTGCAGGTGTTAAAGATATTGGAGTTATTTTTGACAACTGCCTAAATTTTATCGATCATATTGATAATATGTGTAATTCTGCAATGAAGACGTTGGGATTTTTAATGCGGACTTCTAAATATTTCAGCAATGTGTTACTACTGCGAACCCTACAACTCAACAACCTCAAATCTACAGTTCTTACAACGAAAAGAGATATTTGTCTATCTAAAAGATGAAGTGAAACACTTGCTGGAAACTACTTACCAGGGAAAAATTTATTCAAATAACAGTTTTAAAGGTTTTAAACAATAAACATTCCTGCATAGCTATGGAGTGGACTGAATAATATAGCCTTATAATTATGAGAATATTTATTTACTCCTTAGGCTATAAAGTAGGCTAAATACTATAACTTTATAGTTATTAGTAATATTAAAGTCTACCCTAACGCCAGGAAATATATAAGCTATTATGGAATTTGTTCCTAACTGTACTATACGCATAACCTCGTTCTATTAAGAACAATTATTTTTTTTATCCCAATCATTTTCTCTCCTTCTCTCTGGTTTTTTAACATCGTATTATTTCTTTGATACAACTCATTTTTCTAACCAATACTTGGTTTTCACACGCAATCCAACACTTTATGAAATGGCTACTCTGTTATATGCACTTGTTAATATTAGGAAATTCCTTGAATAGCTATGAAGGGGGGCTAAATAATATAGCTTTATAGTTACAAGCAACATTTAAGGTAACCCTAACCCTAGAATATATATCAATAAAAAATGGAAAAAAGCTCTGATGACATTGGTTTTTTTATTCCCAGAAGAGCCAGCCCATACACATAATATCATTCTTAATGAAGACAATGAAACATATAATAAGCAATAACATTAGGAAAAAGTTACACGACTTGGGAGGAATATCTAGAAAGCAGTACCCGTTTGCACCGTGCGTAGCGCTGACGAATAAAGTAGCCGCCGGATGTGTGCTAACATATTCACTTGTACTTCAGCAATATTTGTGCCAAGGTACCTCTCGCTGACATTGACTGCGCTTATGACTTATGACAAACGTTCGGGACGGATATACTGGTGTGTTCAATTAACAATTGGCGCGTTGCAACTGATGAAATCAGAACATTTCCGCAACAGTTATTCGTGAAATTGTTGAAGATAAGCTGCATTATTTGAAAATTTGCGCAAGGATGAACACAAAGCCACTGCAGCACTAACCTTTTTAAAAAGTTATTCTCTTGAAGGAGACCCTTTCTTGATTCACATAGTCAATGGAGAGGAAACATGGGTTTACTATGCAACATCTGAGAGTAAAAGACAATTAAAAAATTAAAAATGGTAATATCTACCCGGAAAGTCATGGCAACCATTTTCTGGGATCGACGAGGTGTACTTTTCATGGCCCGTGGAGACACTATCAATGCTGATGCATATTGTGCAACATTAAAGAAATTACGGCGTGTAATTTAAAATCAACGACGAGGTTTGTTCCTAGTGACGGCATTCTCCTTCATGACACTGCCAGGCCTCATACGGCCCGGATAACGCAATAATTCAGATAAGAATATGAAGATGGGATACAAAAGCGATAAATTGTGAGGTAACTATGTAGAGAAGTAGTTTGAGGTAAGGTTTTTTTTACAAATATACTTTGATATTTCTTAACATATACAAGATTATTTAATCACATCACACCAATCATCAAGCATTTTTAACCAATTCACTGCAAGTCAAGATATTTGAATTTATTTACTGCCCCATTTGTAGAATTTAATTGAACTTCCATCAATCCGCCTTTGTGAACATAATCAGACATGTACGAGGGCGCCCTGAAATATTTTACGGAATCGACAAGAAAAATACGGTAATGATGTGTTTTTTTTTAATTTTTATTTTTCGATGTAGTCTTGAAGATCAATACACTTTTCCAAACGGTGCTCCTGTCTTCAAGCCGTCGGAAAAATAAGGATGTTTCGAGGTTTGCAAAATAACCATCTGTAGCGGCGATGACCCCTTCATTTGAGGCAAATCTTCTTCCTGATAGCGATTTTTTCAGGTTTGGGAATGGGAAACAGTCGCTGGGGGCTAGGTACGGTGAATATGGAGAATGAGAGACTAATTCGTAGCGCAACTTATTCAATTTGGACACGACAATGGTGAATGAATAAGCCGGTTCATTATAGTGGTGAAAAAGTACTTTTTTTCCGCTGCAAACGAGGCCGTTTCTCCTTCAATACTACATCGAATCGGGTCAATAAATCGCTGTAATATTGCCCCGTGATCTTCCTTCCCTTTTGCAGATAGTATATTAGGATCACACCTTGGAAATCCCAAAAAATGGTCGCCATGACCTTTCCGGCCGTTGGAACGGTCTTTGTTTTCTTCGGAGCTACTTCGCCCAGAAAAGTCCACTGTTTTGACTGTTTCTTGGACTCCCGTAGGTAGTGGTAGATCCAAATCTCGTCTACGGTTACGAAACGCATGAAGAAAAGCCTTGGATCGTTGAAGCAAATGCGGTACCCATCGCGCCGAAAGCTCTTTCATTCCCAAAATTTCGTCTAGAATATGGCCAACGCATTCTTCTGACATGTCTGTTGTCTCTGCTATCTTTGACAGTTGCTATAAAGAGGATTGCCCTTGCCGATCAATGAATCCACTTCAACCATCGTGTCCCATCTCTTTCCGATTCACTTTACTTCTACTTAGTTTTTTCTGAGTTATGTCGCTTTTTAAGTTGTTTTTCATCAAGTTTTCATTTCTATTATTCCTAAATGTTCTATTAATTTATGCAACTTTCAAGAATAGTTGCTTGAGACATGTTATAAAAGCTCCTTTTATTTCTCTTAAGGTCATATCCTTATCACTTGATTAGATAATACCTACGATATCCAGGCAATAATCTCATTCTTGCCGTTACATTAATCTGGACTTGCTTTTATGCTGATTTATGCTGATATAGATAGTTTCATTTAAATTCTTCCCAAATTCCTTTGATAATTAACTGTGGGTTTTCATAATATCTATGGCTTCCCTAAGTTTCTTCAAATAGGAGTTAATATTCATAATTATAATTACAATTTTATTGGATTAATCAAATATTTTCCTTCCTTCAGTTTTCATTCTTCATTTTTATCATCGATGGGATGAAATATATTAATCTTGTCACTGATATTCAACTATATAGTCCATCCGTTGGATCTTCCGTCCTACGTTACAAAATATCGCTTTGAGAAACGACACAAAAACATTCAGTCTGATAAAGTAAACCAAATGCGTTAGAAAAAGAACGCACTGTAAAACTTTCGTCGTTTTTTGAAGCGATAGTTTGTGACGTACGACGGGACGGAAGATCCAACGGACAGACTATATTTAGGTATATCTGTCATGCTCACATTAACAGTTAAAAAAATCTTGCCTCAAAAGACGACAAAAGAACATAAAAAAAATAAATATAAAATATATCTACAAATATAAAATATTCTGGATGCTGAAGAGGATACTTCCTTACTTCCTTCCTAAACCATGACAAAAGAAAAAGACATATTTGATTGAAAACTCCACCTGTGTTTTTCTCGCTTAAAAGTTTATGTATGTTAGTTATTTATTTATATATATATATATATATATATATATATATATATATATATATATATATATATATATATATATTCGAAGAAAAGAGATCAAAGATCTTTTTTTTGGAGTTCTAAATTCGAAATTTTTTATGTACTTCCACTTCGTTCTACTAGAAATCAAGTAGTACTCGCAGAAAAAAAAAACTCAAGGATTTCATATGTAAAACCTAGTTAGAAGTCGTTTCTATACGTGATGTTAATTGCAAAAACTGATTTAATTTATCTTTTAAGTTAGCTTCAATTATTTTTTTTTTTCTAATTTGGCACGTTAATTTTTGAGTTAATTTTACTCAAAATAAAATATCAAACTATTAAGCTGACGCATATTTACATATATTTTATAATTTTTACATATTTGTATTTATATTTATTGCTTTGTTTATGTGATAGCAATTTTGCAGTTTTTGTCGATGAAATTATTCACAAAATGGGACGACACAATAAACAGTCAAGTCAGTAGCTGTTATTGACAGGAAAACAATATTTTCATCATATCTAAACAAATAATTACAATAATTAAAAGTTAGTAGTAAATTAAAAGTTAGAATCTAAATAAATCATATTTTAAGTTCAGTATGAAAGAATATTTTATTGAAATAACCAATTAGGCTGAATTTTATTTCTAGCACAATTATAGGTAATACGAACTATTTTATAAACATATAAAAGAATACTGCAAGTAAATATTTTATTAGCTAATATTTTGTTATTGATACCGAATTATTTATTAATCAAATTTATGGCTCTTAGTTAATAGCTCGATACGAAAGATGTGGATTTAAGCTCTTAACTAATTAATAAATTACTACACCTTCCAGGAAGTGGATTTTATCCCGCTGTTAGGGTTGAGTTATTTTCTTTGGGTCGCCGTTAATGGTCGATAATGGTATGAACTGAAAGACAATAACTGAAACTTTTACTTTTATGTGAAAAATTCCGGAAAGCGAGTTATATTTATCTCACTAGTTGAGTCAATTACTTAATCAAAGAGAAAAGAAACAACAAACAGTAATTTTACTTCAATCATTTGCTATACGTTCATTCTTTAGATGTAAAAATAATGTAAATTGTTATATTGATATTACCTAAATGTAAATAGCAATAAGATAATTTATATACAGCCTCAATTACTTTTACATCTAAGAAAACTAAATACAGGTTTTTCCTAAGGAATCCTTAGAAAAGGAAACTGTAAATACTCAAATAAATAACAAAAAATAAAGAGGTAATTTGATAATAATAAAATTCGTAATATAATAATAGTTCATTGTAGTCTTAGTGCGGATTTACGAAATGTTTTCGTATTTTTAAATTATTAATTTGATAATGACTAACTTTTCGTAATTAAAAAATATTTTGTTAAACTATATTCTTAAATTTATTAAATCAATAAAATATAAAAAAAAACCTAACTTATTATGGAAGATGAAACTTTGAATGAAATTTATTTAAAATATACAGCCGTGTTTAATGCGAAAACAATTTGGCAATTGTATATTATTCTAGACTTTATTTACATCGATAAACAGTAAACGAAAACGTATTGTTATTTACCGTGCCGGTGTTAAATCGGTGCGTTTGTTCGTGATTTTCATTTGACTTTTCGTAAAACAGTGTCGGTGCAGCTTGATTCCGTTTGTACGGCAAAATTTCAATTTAACTCATTGTTTTTCGCGATAGCCCTCAGCAGCAGAAGGAGATAAAAGTCAAATTGAGTAGTGGTGTTAATTACGATTACTAATTCAAGGACCCGAGTTTAATTCCTGGGGGGCTATACATTTTCAATTAAAAGTGCCCTTTGTATGCGCGGAGGATATCAGGGAACGGATAAAGTTAAGATACCTTTTTGCTTTTGGTAATTAAGTTTGTCCTTATATAAATACACAACAATTATGTGAGCACGTTACGGCCTGCCGAGTCATCTACAACTCACGTTTAATTGGCTGAAAAATTTTGAGCGTTCATAAAATTACACACGACCGAGGTGATAAAGAAATGCAGGTAAATATTCAAAAGGCCTTTCTTCTGATTCGAGAGAATAAAAATTTTACGATGGCTCCATTTTATTGCATCTGCGTTCAATTTTTAATACTTGATAGCACAATATAGCTTATCTATTGCGAAATTTTAATAAGTATCGTTTTATGTACCATTAAATTTTTAGGACGGCGCATTACTAGCAATGGCTTCGCTTCTTTATAGATGTGTAATTACGTTATGATTTATTAATAAATTATACATATTATGTGCTCTGATATAATAAATTTATTTCTTTAATTACGCGTTTTATGAGAAAAGTGGTTAATCAAAAGTCCCATCCGTTCTATTAAAATTAACGAGTACAATTCAATATGAGCACACATTTTTAGTATATACTGATTATTAATAAATTGCCCAAATAATATATTTGTTTAATTTACATTAATAATAAGTTTAAATCCAAAATATTCCTAAGTGTTAATACTTTTCGAAATTTGATAGATTATTCAAAAATAGACTTCAGTTAAGAAAATGTTACCCTTGATTATATCAGCAAGAAACATAATTTTTATACAAGATATGACATTTTTTTTTTTTTTCGATACTACCATTTTAAAGAACAAAGAACATATAATATAAATAAATAAACAATAACTTTGTTGGTATCACTTTTTATTTACACTTGTAACTATAGTTTCGACAACTTCAGCTTGTCATTATCAAACAATAGTATTTATGTTTATTTATTTTGAATTATCAAAATGTATTACGAAGTGAAAGCCTCCACAATTACTTATTTACATATAATTTATTTTAACAAATTTCAATTTTGTAAATTCATACCTAAAATACAGAATTTTGCATAGTACTTAGATTAGATTACATTGTCTAGACGAAAATTTGTATATTTTTCTACACATTTACATTATTGTTATATTTGATGATTAACTTATTTTAATGCAATAATAAAACAACATTATCAGAGGAAAAAATGCGCTAGCGTTGCAGAAGTGAGTGGTGAACTGGTTTTCTTTTTTATGTATACCCTGCCATTCCATTAAGTGTTAAATGGACGTATATTTCTAGATAATTGTAATAACACTAAAACCTGAAGTATTTACGGTATGCATGTACATAAAATATGATAAGTTGTAGCGGCCTTAATCCTTTATTTTGCCTGGGCAATTAACAAAAAAACAATAAACACACGTATGCCATGCTTGTACAAAAAGTATGCTTAATTATAATAACGGTAAATATTTTCGTTTGAACTTAAACATTTCAAATATGCAACTGTTTGACCCTGATATTAATAAACCAAAAAACTATTAAACCCAAATCTTAGAAAACTACACTTTTTATAACTATAACTTTTCCAATGCCATTTTCATAAGTATAATAAATTTCAAATAGAAATAAAATAAATCTAATATCTCCTAATGTTTTTGATTCTAAGATAAAGTAATTACTATCAATCACCTATTAAACAATTTAATTTGATTCTTGATTCAAATACACACGCTACAAGTTATCTCTTAAACCTGATAGTTCATTTTTAATTGATGGATATTTATGCGCCATTGATAATCCAATTAATTAAAACGATCACATTTTTGAATCGATCTATCTGATCTATTTTTTAATTGACGGAATTTGCTCATCTTACCGGATTGATAAATGGAAATACAAATCTATCAGATAAATAAATGAAGGAATAATACATTATTTGCTGCGACAATATTCAGACAATATCTAATATACATTTGATCGAATAATTTGTTATATAAATAGATAGAAGGTACTGATAGAATTCGCAAATCTTGTATGTATTAAATTTACGGGTTTTTATATTACAAGCAAATTTACACTCAAAATACAAGAAATATCAGAAAAGTTCAGGAGTTGAGTGAGGCAATTATTCTATTTTGTCGAACAGAAGCTCTTAAAAAATGATTTACTAAAAATTATTCTTTTTATTTCCACACTAAATCCTTATTCTTAATTGCCACATTAAACGTACTTGTATTTCGGACTGGCTTTTCAGTACTTGCAGCTCTTTAAAATTTAGTGTTTACTACTCGCAATCATCTTGCTTCACCTACAGTTCTTGTCCACTTGTCTTTCTGCCAACATTTCTTCAATCCTCGCCCATTTGCCAACCATTACTGCACTTGATTAAATCATACACTCATACAATTTCTTCCTCTGTCAAAGCTATCTCACATCAGACTTCTCATCACTTATTTAATAAAGTCTTCATTCAAATTTCACTACTCATGCAACAGATACTTTCTGGCACATTTGCAGTACTATGTAGCTTGCCATTTTTCTAAAAAAAAAAACTCCGGACATAAATGCTGATCAGTCTAATCTTGTACACCTCTTTTCACTTATTTATTAAAGACTTTATTTAAACTTCACTTCTCGCTTTGCAGTCAGAACAGACATTACCTGACACTTCTCCAGAACTACATAGCTTAAAAGTTTTTGAAAGAAACAACTCCAGATCTAAATACTGCAGCTATATACTCACCATTTTCTCACTTTTACTCTTATCACCCCACACGATACGCATTCTAATATTTAATATTTTAGCCCAGATACTCCGTATGCTTCCTCTTTTCTCGAAATTTATTATATAGTAAAACTCTGTTACTCTCTCTTTCTCTCTCAGTCTCTATTAATTTCTTCGCCTGAAGAAGCCATAGTGTGGCGAAACAATTGTTAAAGCAATACAAATTTAAGTGTTGTTTTTTACTTTAACAATTAAACAAGTATCTATTAATTCTCCTCGACAATGTAAGTTTTAATTTTTCTATTTACTTTCTTACAGCAAATCCACTTTGTCTTCGGCACATTATCTCTCCATATTACATTGTTATCTAATTCATCATTTGCTTAGACACACCACTGCTTATTAAATATTGTTTTTTATATATTTAATGAGCTGGCTGGCTAGCCTTCCAGTCTATTCTCTGCGACTATCCCCATTCAACCCCAGATATAAGTTCTGTACCTATACACTTTCCATTCTCTTTCTCCACTCTTGTGCACACATCATATCTCTACTTTCTAATATTTTCCCCAACATACAATCCCAAATCTTCTGCAAATGTACCATTGCTACTCTTACATTATTGCACATATACTTCTCAGTCCCTCTTTTTTTATTTATTTACAAAACTTATACTCTAAATACTTAAACTCTCTTAATACTTCTATCAATTTGCCTCGTTAATATACGTTTTTATTCTTTCTTTTTCTATCAACTTTCTTCAAACGCATTCACTTCATTTTTATCTCCCTATGAAAGAAGAACATATATTGTGTGAATTGAAGCCTTCCAAATGCGATCCAAATTTTTGTTATTATGTATAATATTAAAAGGTTTTTGTTAGCATGTTGGATAAAATAACCTAAAACTTTTTCATATAATTCTTATTTGCTTAGATTAATTTGTTCTTAAATATTAATATACTATTAAACATCCACTGTATCAAACGCTAATTTCATATGTATGAATATCACTTTTATAAATTTCTGCATTACCCCTTCTCGTTCTATTGTCTAATCTTTCTATCAACAGATTCTTTTTCAAATCGGGTCAGAATAAGAACTAAAATTTTCATCACTCCCTCCATAAAAAACTCAAAAAGTTAATCAACAAACAAAGCAGCAACTTACTCCAAATATTACATCAAAATGATTGTACATGCCTCTTGACATCTCTGCCACAACCGGAAGAACCACGGAAACCACACAATGCAGCATTTTATGTGTCTCCGAACATTGGCTTACACATGAACAATTAAGTATAATTAATATTCCAAGTTAAAAATTGGCATCCAGTTTCTGTAGGAACACAAAGGAACATGGAGTAGCCATTTTCACCGCCGAAACAATAAACTCGTGTTCATTTGATTTGCGCCCATTTGTGGAACCCAGACAATTCGAGTGTGCAGGTGCTGAAATTAGTTTAAAACATTAAAAAGTTATTGTAGTTTGTATCTATCCGCCTCCTTCAGGAAACACAGATATATTTAAAAAAAAACTACTCATTAACCTTATAAACCAAAACAAGACATTCTTTAAATTCGATACTTGTTTTGCTACATTCTTGATGGAACCAAATTTTCATATTGGGAGAAGTAATACACTTGTTATGTTCCATTTGTTTATTATCAGGTAACTGACACGTGTTTAGTTTAAACTTTGAGAATGATCCGTAAGGACCGAAACACGTGTCAGTTACATGATAATAAACAAATGGAACATAACAAGTATATTACTTCTCCGAATAAGACATTCTTTACCCTCGAAGACTACAATATAAACCTATAAGTTTGTAGCTGATTTCAAATAAAATACTCACACGATTCTCCAAAACCACTCAAACATGTATTGACAACATAACAACAAAGAAGCAGTCTTAAGTTACAACTAAAGTGATGCACGCCGCAATACCGGATCACACAGTTCAATTACTCACATTCATGGCAATACACAATATGAATAAGCTTTATACAACTAGGACGTTTTCTGATTCTAATACTGTAAAATTTCTTGAAAATATATCGAATGAATCATTTGAAGATGTACAAAATGCTACCAGTGTTCCAAATATGAAGTATTTATTAATACTCTTACAAAATACTTTAACAATCACTTTCCTAAAAAACCCTCTTCAAATCTAAGAATAATTTTTTTTCAAACCAACGAGTTAAAATTAAACAAAGAAAAAATCAACACTCAAAACAATCGTTAATTGCCGGACTGATGTATACCGGCATATAAAAAACAACAAAAAACATACAATATATTGCTAAATAAAGAAAAACTTAAACAAATCGAAGAAAAACTACTTCTGTTCGACAATAAATCTTAAACCTCATGGAAAGTTATTGGAGATATTGTCGGTAACAAAAACAAATCAGCAACCACCCTAAACTAAATTGACTAACGACTTCAACCCATTTTTTAATGAAATAACCAAACAAATAGCAGCTAATAATAATCAATCAACAAATATTTCAACAAATATCCCATTTAACGACCACACAAATTTTCACATTCTGTATCACTAACAACACAAGTGTAGAGTTGGATGAAATACCCATAAACATAATCAAAAAATGCATCCATCTGATAGCAGAACCACTTAACAACGGGCACATTTCCAGAAAAACTAAAAGAAACTACCTTATATAGGTTTTATATACCTTTTTTTGATGGCTGGGAGGTGGAAAATCTTTTATAGACGGAGTGTGGGACTCCCCTGAATAGGTATACCCACTAAAAACCACCTCTCCATGTCGCCCTACCACCTCGCGGAACCGCCATCTGGCATTACTTCACGAGGAGTAGGGTATTGGTCAGCGTCTGTATGTGTGTGTGTTTGTATGTGATGAGGGTGTGTTCGTGTGTGTGTGTATGTGTGTGTGTGCAGTGTACGGCTCGGGTACGTGGGGTCGCTACTCCCAAATGGCTGTGCACATCAGTCACCCCTGCGGGAGAACCTAGCCTAACCTAACCTAACCTAACCTAACTTAACCTTACCCAAGCTAACCGAACAAAACTCCGTTTCTTTGTCTTTAACTGAGCTGCGCAGATGAGATCCAAAATAGATCGAAACCTGTCCGGGAAGGTTTTATATACCGGTATATAAAAAAGACGTCATCAACAATCTCAAAAACTATAGGCCAATTAGCTTATTAAATGCTTTATAAAAAATGTTTGAATACGTGATTGACTTAAGATTTTTCTATTTTTTAACAAAGCAAAACCACAGAGAGAGCATTGTTTCACTACATTAAATGGGTGTCTTAAAGGCCTTCAACACCATTGAGCATTATAAACTAATGTCAAAACTTTATTAGAGGTGTAGCATACAATTTCATTGAATCATACTTAAAAAACAGAATGCACTATACCAAACTAGATGATCCGAATAACCATTACAAAACTGTTTTTTCAGAGCAGTTAGAGATGGCTAAAGGGATTCCATAGGGCAGCATTATGGGCCACTTATTATTCATAATTTATATCATTGACTTTTCATATTTTTTGCCCCCACGTGCAAAACAATAAGTTATGCAAATGATTGACTAATATTATCGTAGAAGGGAAAACATATCCAGATATCATGAATATATGTAAGGACAGCATGTCCATGCTGCAATCATGGTTCTGTGAAAATAAGTTGATACTAAATACGACAGGAACGAAATGTATCCTTTTTGAATCTAATAAATCAATAGAAACTCCCCACTCTATTAACCTAGATAGCGCACTCTCAGATAGTGTGAAATGCTTAGGCAATATCTTAGAAGACAAATTGCAACAACCAACATATCACTCACATCTGTAACAAGTTGAGTAGCGCTTGTTATGGATTGAGGATACTAATGCGTTACACAAACACTCAGATAGGAACAATATTTTACCAGGCAAACATTCTATCGCATCTGAGGTATGGTCTGATATTCTGGGCCAGCAGCAGTACCACCGGCTTTTATTTTACAAAAAATATCTAGAATTCTCTTTAAACTAAAATACAATGCAAGTTGCAAAGGTGTTTTCAAAAAAGTCAATATACTCATACTTATTGGACTCTATAGATTTGAATTCATAAAATTTATGTGTAAAAATAGAAGACCAACGAAGTATATTTTCTCACAGAGTACGTCACACGCAGAGGTCAATCATATAATGTTCCAAAGCATAACATTACAACATTTGAAAAAGGTTGCTTTTGTGCAAGCTTTAAAATATATAATCACCTTCCATTGGAGATAAAAAAACGTAGGAAATTAGAATAAGATGAAATCAGCTGCATATAATTTACTTTGTAGTATAGAACCATATTCTATAGCGGACTATTTCTCTTTTAAATCCAATTAAATCGTTTTATTAAGTTATTGAGACGTTTTACATGTACAAGGGCTACATGGTTTATACCATTTTTATTATTATCATCCTTTACTCTTTTTCCCATCTTTCCATTTCACCCTTATCAGTATCCTCACAAGATCTATTAATTTATTTTGTTAAATTTCCTCTTTTCTTCTATTTAATACCTAGAGAGCTATGCTTTATCTTCAAAGATACATCTTTCTTGTCTTATTATTATCTTTCTCCACAGCTTTTCTCATTCTATCCCTACCGTTACCCACACCTAATCCATTAATGAAAACTTATGACTTCTTTTGTCAAAATAATTCTCACCCTATATATAATGTAGTATTTTCGAAATTATTTGGTTTCTTTAAAGGCTATATAATACTACAGGTTATTATTATTGTCATCCTTTGTGGCTCTTTCCTTATCATGTATGTCAATATCCTCAAAAGCACCAACATTTTTTTAAATTAAAAATTCTATTTATCGTCCTAATTTTCAAAATGAATCACAAAGTAATGGCTTCAAGCATCAACTATAACTTCTAGCCTTATTTCTAGAGTACTCATTTAACTTCTTATCGTTCTTCTCTGCCTTAATTACACCTCCTCCATTGACTATTATTCTTTAACATTTTTACCAATTTCATTTCCTTAATAATTGTCCAACTGGATTTTCTCTTATCACATATTGTTCGAATACGAAAATGTAGATTTCAAAAGGCATGAAGGACCCTTGAAATCTTTATTTCCCCTCCGAGATTTTTCCATTGCCTCTCTTAGAGCCCTCATATTTTCCAAGTATTGCTCATCAAACCAATGCGCCTTTCTATCCACCTTCTTTATTCTTTCTGTACAATTATTGCATTATTCGCACTCCTTTTTTAATTCTTAATATTATTGTTTTACTATGGTAAGACCTTTAAATTTCAATAAAAAATGTAATTATTTCTTAGGTGCTATAATTCCTTTCAATTGTGCCTTCTACTGCTAATTGGTCTGTCTAAGGTTAACCGGCTGTCTTTCCAAATCAGCTCTTCTTCTTTCAGTTCATCAACATCCTGCTGTTAATCGCTTTTTCCTTGCTCCAATTGCAGGGTTTTTTTCATTACAAATGCAATGCTGCTGTAAAAAGCCTTATACGTCTCGATAGTTATTGGCATTTCGTCTCAAATGCGCAAAAGCAGCAAACCTCGTTCGGTGCAGTTAATTATCACTCGGCGAATCATCTCATTAAAGCACTATCTGGAAATATATACTACTATTACTTTCTGTCAACATTTCTTCAATCCTCGCCCATTTGCCAACCATTTCACTAAGTTTCTTCCAAAACTATCTAAGATTATTATTTTTTTTTTACTCAATAAAGTATACATTCTTAGAGTTATCTTATAAACCTCTCATCACTTATTGAATAAAGCCTTCATTCAAACTTCACTTCTCTCTTCTCTGACGCAGTTTTCCTTCTTCTATTTACATTCTTACAGCATACAAATAGTCATTAGCATTTCGTCTCAAATGCGCAAAAGCAGCAAACCTCGTTCAGTCAGAATCATCTCATTAAAGCACTGGTCTTTCTAGCCTGTCTTTGTTGTAATCTCATGTCTAACTGTTCTTGTAAGTTTACAACATCCTGCCTGGTAGCTGATGTGGTAGAAACATGCTGCCTCAATACTTATCCCTCTTCTTTCTATTATTTTGAAGGTAACATTTCATTTTGCTATTGAATGCATTCCTGTGAAGTTTTTATTTTTCATGTTTTCCACAGACTTTTCTGCCTTCGCAACATGATGGTCCAAAAAGGGTTTGAGTGGAAGAACATGATTTGTAATTTTGAACACCGCCCGTGCTTCGTATGTTTTTTGTAATGAATGTTTTGATATGTATGTTTTAAGATGGAAGACCAAAGATCTAAATAAATAAATAAATAAATGACTATCCACTGCTACCCTGTTCATTGTTTTGCTATGCGCTATCTATCATTTGGACTTTTTATATCCCTTTCTTGTCATTGTTTCACCTCTATAGTTGGTTCTCAACTTCTTTACCTCTAACATTCAACTGAATTCTTTTTTATTCAAGTTTTTTGTCACATATTTTTTTAAATGCGAATTCCGCCTCTTTTATACCTTTGAAATATGCTTTCCTTCTACTTTTCCCATTGCCTTTCTTGGAATTTATTTAGCTTCCAAGAATTCCTCATTGTATCAATATAGCTTGCTTCATTTTCTTTCAATCATTGCATTCCTCACAACTTTTGTAAATTTCTATTGTGCGTTAGGACCGTTTTCGATCTATTTTGGATCTCATCAGCATAGCGCAGTTGGAGACAGGGAATCGAGATTTACTTTGGAGTATTTAACTCTCCGGGTTAACTATAGATGGCACCTTTATGGTAATATCGTAAATAAATAAAGATTTTGACCCACAACTTTTATTCTTTGTCAGATATAAATAATTATATGTAGTAATGTTATTTCTGTTGAAATCTCAATGGAACTCATAAAATTAATTATCATTCTAATGTACTCAATTATTACTTAGTTCCTAAAGTTCAGTAAAGAATTTTTGTAGGCGTTTGTACTTTAAAGTTCCTTGATACGATTTATACAATTAGATCTTTGATCGGCCCCTTGTAAATTAAATTGTTCTTGTTATTTTTCTCGTTTAAGATTGGAGGGTCTCGTGTAGTAGGGAAAATCCCGATATGCCCTCCGGACCAGAGGTGCGAACACTACATATGTTGAATTACCGGCGCCACAAAGCAAATATTGCTTATCACACATTAAAATCACAAGTAAGCAATATAAGGAGATATCTCTTGGGGCTGGGGAGCATTTGCCTCTCAGGTATCCCCTGTCTAAGATAAATACTTCATTCGCTTCCGCAGCCCCGTCAAGATGTAGTTATTCTCTAGGGTTGCACCCTTCGACCCTTAATAATAATCAGTTCCAACCAATTTCTGCTCGGATGTCATTTTTAATAGAAGAAAAACATTTTCTCGATCATTCGTATTCTTTAAAACAAATATTATCAATGAATATGTTTATTTAAAACGGTATTTTAAAATAACTTATAAATATATAAAAAAGAAAAATATTTAAATATTGGAATGTTGAGGCAATTTTTAAACATATTTTTACAATAATAATTAGGACCAGTATTATCCTTTATCAACTAACGCCTGGAGAAGACTTGGTTGGAATTGAGTCTACTAGTATAAGATATATTTATTTAATATTAGATTTGAATTGCTAATTATGTTTCGAAATTAATACATTTACCAATGCTTTACTCCAACCCTTTAGAAAGAGTTTTAACAGTGTATTCGATATATCGTTTAATTAATAATCATGTATTATTAACTTTGTCTAAGATGCTATTAACAATTATGTAATACAGTATATTAATACAAATACCAAGGTTAGAAGTTAAGCTTGGATTAATAGTGTTAATTTTTTAATGTGTTAAAATTTCTAAAACTATTTTTTACTAATATTGTATAAATAACCAAAACTACAGATCCTACATTTACAGAGTACTTTTGAAGGAAACCCCAACTTTTATAAATAAATCAATATTGCTTACTTTACTTTTAGAATAAGAAACAATTGATGAAAACGAAATAAATACCTCCTGGAGTAAAAGCTTTTGCGCTGAAAATTAAGAAGTGTGAGTCAAAAAGACCTCTAGATTGAATAGGTAACGCTAAGAATTTTCTTTGACAGGTCAATAATTGTGATGTACTTTTTCATTGGTCATAGATTATCATTAAATGATTTATTATTTTATTTACACAATTACTTTTTTATGATCTTACCAAGCCATAATAGGTAGTAAATTTTTATCCATTAATATTTATTTATTAATATTCGTAAAAACTGTACATTTACTTTTAATTTTTACTACATCTTTAAATAACAAAAATTATATAATGAGTGTTATATTATTGTATATATTTTTTACGTGGCTATAGTTTCAACCAACTATTATATATATTGTCAGCAACTCTTATTAATTTTTAATTTGGGCATTTTATAAATACAATTCCATCGCCGGCAAAATCAATTACAATAAAATAAATATTTTCCAGTAAAGTGCCGAAAAATGTCATAATCGACCGTACTATTTTCATTTCCATTTCCATTAATTAAATCATAGCTGTGGCGTAAAGCAAAACCGATTCGACAAATTGAAATTGTTTTCCCTGTTATTTAGTTTTATTTCGTACACGTATAAAACAAGTATTTCGTCATGCGATGCATAACTAATTGAAAGAAAAAAATATATATATATAATGACGCCGGTAACATGCAACTTTCGTTTAATCCGTGATCTACATTCTATGTAAATAATAAAATGTGAATATTTGATGACCGTCCTAGGCGAAGAGGTGTCTGATAATAAATTAATGACCAAGTAAATAGCCTTTTTTATGGTGGAATGCGTAATTTTTTAATCGAATTTAAATACTTAAAATCGAATGCATAGGGTCAATACATAATTTATTAAGATTATGATAGAGCAATGAATAATATATTGGGATAGGTCAGGAGTACGTTAAGGTGATAACAAATTTATTAGGCTGGGTTAAAAGTACGTTTGAGTAACGTATAATAAATTGGGATAGGTCGAAAATACGCTGAGACATTGAATAATTTTGGCTGTTACTTGGTGAAATTCCATTGTATAGATGAAAAATAAAACTTTTCGGTTTTCGAATTTACACAGTTTAATGTTTAACATTGGTTTTGAAAATTTACACAGTTAAACATTAAACTGTGTAAATTTTCAAAACCGAAGAGTTTTATTTATCACCTAATGAATGATTAATTGGCTTAGGTCAAGAGTACGCTAGGCCAGTGAATAATTAATTTGGATAGGTCAAGGGTACGCTAGATAATGATTAATATATTTGGATAGGTCAAAAATACGTTTGGATAAAGAATAGTTTGTTGTTCTAGAGTAGGTATACGCTAGGGCGTATAATTGGGATAGGCCAAGAATGCGCTCGAGTAATTAATAATTCATTGATCTAGGTTAAGATTAGGGAGCAACATATTTTTAAAAGTATTATTCAAGAATACACAAATATATATTACGATTATGTTTTTAAAAATAGCATTTCGCTATCATTTAATTTTCGCTTATTTTAGTACTAAAGATACTGAATTAATGACTTTGAATCATTACGTAGTGTTTTATACATTACGATGGTTGATTCATCCGCAAACAATGTTGTCATTAATTTAATTTACATATAGCATTGGCCCCAATATTGACCCTTGTGGCAGACTTTATTGCAATGGCAATGCCTCCATAAATAATTAAGGAGATAACATAACCTCTGGATAGGGAAGTACAATGTGCATTGTGCCCGCAATGAATAAAATATTAATTAAATCAGTCTGTTGTATATTTTACTTTATAAGACGACTTATAACGAAAATTTCACAAAATCGTTTATTATTATTAGAAATAATAGATTCAAATAGTTATTTTTATTTAAACATATATTAAAACAGACGACAGCCACCGTGACTGTACAAGGTAAACTTAGTACTCCGTTGATTTTAAATGTCATTAGTCATTAGTCATTTATTACAGATGGCCAATAAAAAAATACAAAAAATAAATATAAAATTTAAAAGCACACATAAGAGAATTACATAACAAAAATAAAAAATAAAAAAAAACAACTATTAGTAAAGATAATATCAATTACGATAAGTAAACAAATTAATAGGTATAAAATTAATAAATATATTATTTAAAATTAAGTTGTCTAGTCCTCAACAGCTTTTTGACTCATTATTTTAAATGTGTTTAATGAGATGCCAAAAACTCCAATAAGAATTAATATGTATGATCATAATATTACGTGGACAATTGAAGCCATACCAGGTCTTATGAAATTCACTATGAAGAAGTTTTTGGCATCTCGTCATGCGTTTCGGAACTCTTAAAGATATACACGACACAATTGACGAACAATCAATTAATCCATTTAGTACCCGGTAGGCAAAAGACAAATAAAAATAAATTCTACGTTTGTAAAGCGGAAGTAAACCAAGATAAGAAAGAAGTAAAACGTAGTTGTTAGGATCATAAAAAACGTTTGTTCGAAAGCAAATCATTTTGACCATCATTCGCTGTATACTTTCAATTCTATCAATATGGTATTGGTAGTGTGGAGACCAAATTATACAGAAATAATTAATAATTGACCTTACTAAAGCATTATATAGGGTTCTGTAGGTACGAATACATTTAAATTTTACGGTTATCGTCCGTATGAAACCAATCGTTATTAGTGATTTTGCTGTAACCAAGCTAACATGTTCCCTAAAGTTAAGTTTGGTGTCAAAAATCACACCCAAATCCTTGATAGTATCAACTTTGTTCAACCTGTTGTTGTCCAAAGAATATATATAGGGCAAAAAATTGCCAAGTTTTCTTGAGAAACGAATATGTTCACATTTTGAAGGATTTAGGTAAAGATCATTGTGCGAGATGGTCTAAGTCTTCCTGCAAGTTACAACAATCCTCAAAAGTAGCGATTTTACGATATAATTTCATGTCATCAGCGTAAAGTAAAAAATTGGACTTGATATTAAAGCCAATATCATTGATAAAAATGATAAATAGTATTGGACCCAGGTGTCAACCTTGGGGCACCCCCGAGGTCGCATGTACTGAAGTACTGGAAACTATATCATAAATCTTCACATTGTGATGTCGACCACTTATAAAGGTTCTAATCCATTCTAACATGCAACCATTCATCCCATACATTTGCAGTTTATACAGAAGTCTACAATGACTGACTCTATTAAACGCCTTACTAAAGTCTGTATAAATAGAATCCACCACTGCCCCTTCCTCAAATGTATCATAAATAATAATAAGTTAGTATACAAAAACAAGTTATATTCCGTTGACCTTGCAGGAATAAATCCATGCTGTTGCTCGATAATTAAATTAAAGATTTAAAACTAAGCATCATGTACTTGGCAACCAATTTATCCAATATTTTGGGAATACATGATGCCAGATTTAAAGACCGGGACAATAAAACAAGGCTTCCAAAGAGATGGAAATAAACCATCCTTGAGAGACCGGTTAAAAAGTATGGTAATGGGTAGGGAAATACCAGATGCACATGCTTTTACCAAAGATGGAGGTATTCCATCCGGACCTGGTGCAGCATTAATTTCCAATAAAGATTCAATAATGTCTTTTTCTGTGAATTTCAAAAAACTAAAATTTATGCTATCGGTTACCTTAATTTCGGGACCTATATTAGAATGTTTAGAGTATGAATCTTGAAAATAATCTGAAAATGTATTATTAATATCCAATTTTGAATTAGCAACAATGGACCCTTTATACATCCTACAAGGAAGGCCACCACCACTACCAGATTTGGACTTACAGTATTTCCAAAATGTATTAATATTATTGGGTATATTCATCTCAACTTCCTTAATATAATTCAAATCAAATCACTAACAACCAGTTCTTTACAGGCACTTCTTAAAGTTGAGAAAGAAATATAGTCATTTTTACTTCCCGTTCTCTTAAATTGTTTATGGGCAGCAAGCTTTAGTTTAATTAACCTAATTAGGTCTCACGAAAACCAGGCAGGAAAGTGCGATTGTAACTTCTTACGCTTAGGAACAAATTTATCAATAGCCTCGTTTAAAATTCAGTAGAAAACAATTATATCTGATTCCAAAGAGTTACACCTAAGTATGTCAATCCAGTTAATACTATTAATGTAATTACAAATATTAGTAATATCACAGTTGGTCAAATCTATATAAAATGACTCTTCTGATATTGATGAAATAGAATGTACATTAAAATCTATATACAATGGCGGGTGAAAAATATCACAGTTAACAATTGGATCGTAATTAGTGCACGTTAAAGTTGAAACATTAGAGAACACAAGATCCAATGCATTACCACAACAATTAATATAGTTATTAAACTGGTGTATGCAGCTACTCATAAATCCATTACATAAGAGACGCGCACTTTCACTTGCCGTATTTATAGGCAAAAAGCCGACACAATCAGTTTCCATAATCCACTCACCCACGACGAGTATATCGGACTCTTGGTGTTGATCAATTATGTCAGACAATGCGCTAATATATCTAGCATAAATCTCCGAAGGGGATCCAGGAGGAATGTAGATACAACCAATTACACTATTACCATTGATAGAAATTAAGATTTCTTCTCGATCATCACAGTCCACGACAATCAAAGAAGACGTGAAAATTCTTTTAACTGCGATAAAAACGCCCCCACCTCTGGAGCTGGTAGACGTCGACTGATTACGATCACAGCGGTACAAATTATATCGATCATCAATAACTTCATTGTTTGTGATATCAGAATTTAGCCATGATTCGGAAACTCATATGACATCATAGTAATTAACCAATACAGAATTATAGAAATTAAATAATTTAGTTCTCAGGCCTCTAACATTTTGATACATCACAGATAGGCTACGTTTGGTATTATTGATTTGTTTGTGATATTGTTGTATGAAAATGGTGTTTACGAGAAGGAATAAATTATTTTAATGCTATACCTTGGGCCATTTAGATGGATCAAATAATAATAAGTATCGAAATGAGGTTCATCAATTCCAATTTTAAATGATGATGATTGATCAGAATTTACGAGTCTGAAACATTTAACATCAGCATTGACATTTAATATCCTTTTAGCATGATTATCAATAGTCTTTGGCTCAATATCTGGCTGCACTCTATAAATATGAAGCCATTTTTTCTTGACAGAACTTGATTGAAATCCATATGAGGAATTCGATTCGTTAGCCATAGAATTTGTTCCAATGATAACGCGCTGGTTCTGTTTACGTGTTGTGCCAGAAAATACTGTACTCGGTGGATCACACTCGTCCTTACCACAAGAATTGGATGAGTCTAAACTAACTAAGCCTCTTTTTAGCTTAAATATATTCTCACCATCAGGTGCTTCATTATCAATGACATTATTCATCTCTGCTCCACGCGTAGCAGGCAAAACTACAGACGTTTGGTCGAGAAGTTGACCGTGGTCTACAAATGTCTACAATGTATAGAATTAGGTGATGACATTATGAGACTTAAAGCTGTAATTGTTGCATTACAAGATGCCATTAAACAAATAAAGATGTCTGCAAATCAAAATCAATAATCATCTCAACCAGCTCTGTTAGACTCTGAGATGATTATTCAAGAGCGTAAAAACGTAAAAATACATTATACATTATAATTTATTGTCTGAATGAACAAACATGTGATTCTAAGCAGCAGCTTGTTGAATATGACGTTCGCATTATTGATGAAATTCTGCCGGTATTGAATGTTGTAAAATCTGCTGTGCAACCTGTTAGATTAAGGAAATTTAATCCCACTCGCGATAAAAGCCGCAGGACCATTAAAATCCGTCTTCTGAATCATTGTTCAGTTATGAATGCCATTCATAATTGTAATAAATTAAAGAAACTCAACAGAATTAACATCTCTAGTGATCAGACTCGTATGCAAGCGAACTATTATCGATCTGTAAAGAACGAATTGACAATCATGGTAGCATTTTTATATATATTATAGATTAGTTTAGTGTAGCGATAGTCAACCCGGCATTTTTGTAAGGAGTCCAAGACTGTATTCAGCTTAACGGTGTCAAAAGCCTTTGTGGAAGTCCACCACAAAGGCAACGAGAAGCGGTTTATTCAATCACAGGTTTGATGCTTTGAAGATGGTCATTGGTTCCAAAACCTATGCGGAACCCGCCCTGTTCCATTTGTTGATTATAATCTAATTTGTTTTCCAGTCTTGTGATAATAATTCTCATGAGTAAGTAAGCTTATTAGTAGATAGTTTTTTTAGTTCGGCTGTATCTCCCTTCTTATGAATCAAGATCACGATCACGTACCTCTTATCTAGTATGGTGCTTTTAAAGAGACAGAGATTAAAAAGTTTTGCTATTTTCTTTAGTAAACAGTTACCACCTATCTTAATTGCATTAACAACCACGCAGTCCTCTCCAGGGACCTTATTGTTTTCTGTTTTCCTCAGTGCTAAATTTATTTCGTCCAGAGTAGGCAGTGATTCTGACCCTTGATTAAGGATCTCTGGTTCTGTTTCTGAGTCTAAATTTACTTAATTGTGGCTTTTATATAATAGGTGGTAAAAGTTGTCAACTATTATACCTTCCCGGTTTGTTGTAATATATCCCTGTTTGTCCTTAACCTGCGTCATTTGCCTTTTTCCCCCTTCCAGTTTTCTACGTAATACCTTCATGATTTTATTGTTTTCTATTGTTTGTTAAATCTTCTCTTGGTTGTATGTTCTAATGCCACATCTTATAGCCTTTGATATTTCCCTGTTAATATGTCTTAGCTCCTCATCAGTAGTTAGTTCATTACTTCTCATGTCTCTTCTTTGTTGTATTTTCCGCATAGTAGCTTCTCTTAATTTTGATTCTTTCTTGGTTGTTAGGCAGTATCTGTTTTTGCTTTCTAGCAGGGCAGTAGTGATGGTCTCATTTAAGACATTGATGTTCTCTTCTTCTTCAGTACCATCTAGCTTACTCGTAATGCATTGCTGAAAACCTTCCATGTCCGCTGGACTCTTCTGTTGTTGCAGGTCTTTTTGATCAGCTTATGCCGTTCCTTATTGATGTCAATCATTAATTTGACTCGTACAATCCTGTGGTCACCTCCGGTGGCTACCCTGTTCAGTACTGACACGTCTTTAACTATGTATATTTTATCGGTGTAATTTTTTGTACGTTCACCCGGCCTTTCTATGTCTATCTCCTGTTTGGTCTCTTAGGGAAGAAGCTGTTCATCTGGAATAAGTTGATTTGCAACTGGAAATCAAGCAGTGTTTCGCCCTTATCATATCTTCCTTCCAGTCCATGGATTTTAAGTGAAAACTCGACAGCGTCCGACCTTATTTCCACTTTGGCATTAAAATCACCATATAGGATAGTATAATGTGCTTGCTGATCTCTAAGAGCATCTCCTATGTCGTCATAAAACATATCAACTTCTTCGTCAGTATGATTTCAGGTAGGCCCGTAAGCTTGTATAATTTTGATATTATATCTGGTGTTGAGTTTGAGGACAAGGCATATTACTCTTGTGGAGATTTTCTTCAGAGACATAATGTTTGTTTGGTGGCGCTTATGTATCAGAAAGCCAGTTCCTCACACAGAGCTATTGTCATCTCCCACGTAATAGAAACTGTTTCCAGACTTAAAAGCTGAGCTTATGAGCTGTTCCCCACGCCTTCTAACTTCAACAAGACCCACGATATCCTATTTGATATTTTCTAATTCACACTCAAGTTCAGTTAACCTTTCTTCCGACGATAGTGACCGTGTATTGTATGTTGCGATGTACATAGTTTTATTCTTTTTACATATCAATGGTTTCTTCGCCATTTAAATGCCTCCGCCCCCCCAGAACCCATGGGACAGACTGATTGAACATCAGTGCGAAATTCTGAAGATAGTCTTCTACTCGCCTGGGGTAATTGAGTTTTTGTACCTGGCATTTTCATAAGGGGTATTTAGCCATGAACTGCAGATGGAGAACTACGTTTAAAAACATATTCGTGGTATACCCACTATTATCAAGAATTTGGAAAACTAAATATGACTGGCAGTACTCTCTCTGCAATGAATATATATTACCAAAATATTCGTGGGCTTTGAAGTAACACCTATACTCTCCACTCTGCTTGCTACAACAGTAATTATGATATAATAGCACTTACTGAGATATGGCTAAATAGTTTCATTTTAGATGAAGAACTTATGATTTCAAATTATAAGATTAAACGCTGTGATAGAAATGTTTCTGCTGTTGGACGCTCCACTGGAGGTGGCGTACTGTTTGCTGTTAATGAAAGTATGGTTACTGAGACCATCACTCACTTAATCAACCTTATTCTCTTAATTGATATAGTTGCCTGTAGATGCAAAACTCATCGTTTAACTTTTTACACAGTTGTTCTGTATATACCGCCAGATAAATCAAATGAGTATCTAGCCATTTTCTTGGAATGTTTGGGAGCACTTATTGTTTATAAACAGGTTTTAATTCTGGGTGATTTTAACGTACCACAATACAATTAACACGCACAATCGTCATCTCTAATTCCTACAGTTGACATTCTGAATAATTTTATCATCACTTTGGGTCTCCAACAGTACAAAATGATTTACAATGAAAATGGTAAACTTCTTGACCTTGTGCTCTTTAATGTCGACACTAAATTTGTTATAAAACGTGATAAGGTGCCGCTCATAACTGAAGATTTGCATCACCCTGCTCTCTCTGCGTTTATAGATGTTAAGGTGCCTAGGAAGACAACTTCATTACCTAGTAATAGTAACAGCCGCTATAACTTCAGAAAAGCCAACTACCTCATTCTATATGATAAACTTGTTGTGCTGATTGGTCTTTCCTAGAAAATCTTACTGGTGTTAATAAAGCTGTTCAAGAATTCTATAATGTCCTTTTTAATATATTTGATGCTTCTATGCCCATATATGCACCAAGAAATACATCTTTTCCGACGTGGTTTACCAGTGATATTCAAAACTGTATTAAAGTTAGGGAAAGAGCAATCAATTCTGCATTTTATCATTCTGAATTTAAGACTTTGCGCCATAATTAAGATGAAAGTTTCTGATGCATATAAAAACTGCGTGAGTGACATGGAACGTAAATTCATTACTGAACGCAATGAAATTAGGAAGTTCACACGCAGTAAGTCTGGTAATACAAGGATTCCGCCCCAACTTCATAATGATGATGCTGTGTATAACGTACCAGAAGATATTGTTTTAGCATTTGCAGAGCTTTTTTCTTCTGATTCTATACCACAACCTGTTGAAGAAGAGATCCAAAGCGATGAGCCAATCAATGCTGTTCCATTTAATTGTGTGATTAGTGAAAACGATGTGCTCAAAAGCACCAACAAACTAATAAACAATGTTAGCTGTGGTGATGATCAAGTGCCAAGTTTTTTGATCAAAGATTGTAAGTTTTTATTTGTAAAACCGTTATTAATTATTTTTAATTTAGCAGTACGTACCAACACATTTCCGAATATCTGGAAGCGCGCACCTATATGACCTGTGCATAAAAAACGATGATAGGAGTGACATAATAATTATCGTCCTGTTTCTATACTTTGTAATTTTGCCAAGGTATTTGAACTTTACTGTCAAGTTAAGGACATGATCTCTGAACATCAGCACGGTTTTTTGACTCAACGATCAACAGTTATTGACAATGCAGTTATTACGCAACGTATCAGTGAAGTCTTAGACAGTTGACAGTTGACAATTGAGCAAAACATTTTGTTGAGTAAGCTGGAAGCATTTGGGTTATGTAATTCTATTATACAACTAATTGCCTCCTATTTATGTAATTGTAAGAGTTATGTGTAGTACAATGGTTACAAGTCATTTGAATTTATTTCTACTTCAGGTGTTCCTCAGGGCTCAAACCTAGGGCCTCTATTATTTATATTATACATTAATGACTTAATTAATTCTTTAATATGTAATGTGCTGGCTTATGCTGATGATTTGAAGATATTTGCGACTATTAATAATTTGCGTGACGCACTTTTACTTCAGGATAATTTAGACATAATTACTAATTGGTGTGAGATAAATATGTTAAAATTAAATATAATGAAGTGCTCTGTGGTCACATGTACTCGTAACGTCCTTAATTCAATTTTTGTTATAAAATAAATGGTATTTTGTTATATAAGCTTAGTGAGATGAGAGATCGTAGGGTATGGTATGACAGTTAATTTATATTTATCTGACATATAACTCGGTTGTGCTTAAGTGCATCTAAATCACTTGGTTTCAATATGCGTATTTTCAAACATTTTACTGATTCTTCTGTTATGAAATCTCTCTACTCTGCTTTTGTTCGAAGCAAACTTAAATATGCGTCTGTTATTTGGTCGCCACAGTATGTATACCTAATATTAACAGTTGAGTGGATGAAGAGGCGGTTTCTAAAATATTTAACATTTAAAATGGAAGGAACTTACCCGCAAATAAATATTGATTATAACTTTTTATTGACGTGCCATGATTTTGAGGCACTTTCCAGCCGTCGAAATTATAGTGGCAATAATGTACAAACTCATAAACAATGTGGTTGACTGTCCATATCTTTTTGGCAAGGTCCAAATTGCTGTCCCCAGACTAACATCTCGCTACAGACTGCTAATTCTAAGTCTAATTCACTTATAAACTCCCCCATTTTCAGAATGAGTACAATGCGAATAATCTTCTGGAAGATATTTTTCATTCCCTTAAGCTAAAGTAAAAATAAGATTATTTGATAATATGTACATACATGTTTGTATTTCACAATTTTGAATTTTTATTTGGGTCTTTCTTTTTATGGCAATTAGTAATTTGTTGCAATTATATTATAATATTTTTATTAATTTAGCATACTTAGTATCGTATTATAATTTATTATAGTTATATAGTTTTGTAATTATGCAGTGTAAATTAAAAGCATAAGAAAACGTCCAACTAATGTCATACACCTCAAAACTTAATATTACGTCTTTAGTCGCTTCTTCTGCGAAGTGAGTGTTATTACTTATTCTGTAGAATACACTGCTATAACAACTCTCAGTCTACTATTATTCGTCTCGCATGCTATTGCACTCTCTTTAACAACCATATGTTCATTGGTTGGCAATTTTTTAAATCCGATAAACGTTTCATAAATTATTGTTTCTCAGAAGCATCACAGTAACGCACATTATTTAATTAAATCTTCACCCTGAATTAAGAAGCTATTATCAAATGATAATAGGCATAGGTAAATATTTTAAGACGTGTAAATCTCCATTCCTTTTGATCTATATTATTTTTATCTTATTCATTATATTATATATAGCGTATGCAGTGTAATTTAAGAAATTACTCCATTCCTCCAAACCAGCGAAACGCCAAGTCATCTGGTTCTAAGGAAATGTACGGAATTGGTGATAATAATTATGTTTACATTCGAAATGAGTTCCACGTAACTTGTTGATATAATATGCCCTTGCCGTAGACCGGAAAGAGCCTTTGGTCCACCGTACACAGATCGCTGACCACGTCGTTTAGTATCCCCTCATGCAAGGAAACAATAAGACATAAAAACAAAATTTGTCACCAAATTAGTAATAAATCACACGACCGGGTATAGAAAAGTGACTCCACAAGTGATAATACAATGCCCGCTTGCGGTTCCATTAAGAAATCTCACGGTCATAAATTATAGGTGGAGACAGCGTTTAATTGAATTAGATATAAATGGATATTTAATTTGATATGCAATCTTTTTTTTTGTTGTTATAAGCAATTAAGAAAATTGAATTAAATTTTGGAAGATAATAAAAACAAAACATGCGAACGAAGTTCGTTTTCTAAACGCATTTTAAAAATAGATAATAAAATTTCTATATACACAGGAATAATATAATATAGTAGATCAATAAAATTACATTGATTAACGATTTTTTTAAGAATTAAATGTGTCAAATAATAGCTTTAAGAATTACTCATAATACACTAATGTCTTAATCAAATATATGTTTTACCACAAATATTTCCCACAGAATAATAATTATGTGTGGTAAAAAAAACATAGTGTTTTATTCTGTGTGAAAGTATGGATTACAACCTAGTAACGGTCGCCGCCACCCTAATGACACAAATATTCAAAAGTTTACGATATCATAAACGTCTTTTAAAAAATACGATTACTGTGGTATTTTTTTAGCATTCGACACGAACCTTTCTTTGAGCGATTATTAAATTATGTGTGATCGAACGCGAAAAATTTTTTGACAGCCAAATGTTCATGCAATATTGAATATATGCTGCTTCCACTTAAGTCAAGGCTGACTCAAAGTCACTTGACGATCTTTCAATATCAATATTTTCTGGAACGATAACCTATTTTGGAAGACCTCCACGAAATTTATCACTGAGTGAAATGCGGCCACGATTGAATCATCAATATGGTGTTTCATCGCCAAAAGCCGAATTAAGTTCATCGATGCACTGTTGTTGAGTTAATACATGTCGAAAGTTTAAAATAATAATCGTAATGAAAATGTTGAGAACTTAATTCCATTTCTTGGCCAACATTTTTATACGTCAGTGTAAACAACACAATTGAAAACGTTCTGAGTATATATTGGCAAAAAGTCGAACTTTGGTTTAAGGATGTCGGTTGTCAAATCGCACCATCTGGATCGTCTTTTCCCAAAATATATCAGGAACCCTCACATAGATCTGTAACTAACACTCAACAAGTCTCCGGTCTAACTAAGAAAACCATTTTTTTAGAAATTTCACTATATTCATCAAAATGATCTCCCTTAAAAGTGATACATTCATTTAAACGCTTCTCTTTTCGATGCGCTTTATGTAAAAAGATTTGTCTTTGCTCTCAAAATAAGCCTCAGTTTCGGCAATCACTTCTTCATTTGAGCAAAATTTCTTTCCCTGGAGCATTTTTTCAAGTCTTTAAAAAGCCAGTGATTGCTAGGGGCCAAATCTGGAGAGTACGGTGGGTAGGAAATGAATTCAAAGCATAATTCATCCAATTTAACCATTGATTTCATCGATTTATAACATAGGGCATTAACTTGGTAAAACAGCACTTTTTTCTTTTGATTGTGGGGCCGATTTTTCTTGATTTCTACACTCAATCGATCCAATAATTTCATGTAATATTCACTATTGATAGTTTTGCTTTTCTTAAGATAGTCGATGAACAAAATTCCACGCGCGTCCTTTAATACGGATACTATAATCTTCCTAGCAGACTTTAGAGTTTAATCGCTTTGGACGACTTTCGCCGGCTGCTGTGCACTCATCGGACCATCATTTTGATTGAGGCATGTAGTGTTTAATCCATGTTTTATTAATTGTTACATATCGACGCAAGAAATCCTTTTTATTTTGCTTGAACAGCACCAAACCACCCACTTCAAAAGCAACTTGGGCATGCATGTAAAATTGTAAAAACACTACCTTCTGATAGCTTCAAGGTGTCAGCTATTTCACACAACTTCATTTTACAGTATTTTAAAACTATTTTGTGGACATTTTAATGTTTTCCAGAAGAACTATTGGTTTTCAGCATCATCAGTGCTTGTGCAACCGCGTTTAAATTTAGAATACCAGTCAATAATAGTTGATTTTCCTGGTATAGAGCCCCCATAATGCGTTTTAAGCCACTATTTTTCTCCAACAGTATTTTTCCCTATCAAAAAACAGTGTTTAATCAACAACGAAATTTCTTTCTATCCATTGACTTGAAAATGACCAAACTAGGGTAAAATGACTGTAACTTCTAAACTAACGGTCAGAATTCTATGAAAATTTTACACGTACTGTTTTAAGATTAGTATTATCCGAAAATGACGTGGGTCTGTCAACAATTTTTCCATATATGTGTCAAACCGGGGACTTATTAAGTAACGTATCATGTCTAAATGTACGATGAATTAATTTCTTATTTAACCCGTGATGAAATGTTTTTGTATGTATTAGATTGTTAATTAGAACACTTGGTTTTGTTTCAATTGTTTTTATTTTTCACCGACTAGTTTCGACAATATGCTATTCTCAAGAAAATATGTACAAAACCAAGCGTTTTAATTAAAAATCTAATTAATTTTCTAAATGTACTTAAAAGAGATTCAGTGGCTCTATTGCAATTTCAAGGTGAAATTTTATTGTGCACATCAAATTAAAAAAAACTATGTACACTTTAATCTATTTTTTGTTAGAATTTGAGAAAGTACTATAAGAAATTTCCCACAATTGGTTTTGATAACACATAAACAAAGTCATGTGAGGCTTTCAACGTGTTTTCAATATCAAATATCAGAAGAATACTTTTTTATATAAGCGACAGCGCTTAGTTGGATCATACAGGGTCTATTATGAAAGTAATGCTCACAATTTTACTGTGATGCGACTATTCATCGCAATGTGGTCTGTCCTTCTAATACAGCAAATTTTTCCGAGTAGTCTGAGTGAAATGAAGCGTGAAGTGCTTTTTTCGGATCGATGAAACGACCACTTAAAATAAAAGTTTTGTGTACGGATTGGAAAGAATGCAACCGAAACATTCCAGATGCTTCTAAGATGGCTGCATTTCAAGGTCACAGTCCGGGAGATGGCACAAAGCGTTCAAAGTGGGCCAAAAAGAGAACCGACGAAGTTTCGCGCTGTAAAAAATCGTTGGATTTAATTCAAAATAAGCCGGATTTCTTAACTCTGTCATAGCCGGAGACGAATATGACGAATGTTCTAGTACGGCCAAGAATTGAAAAGGCATAGCAGCTAGTGATTCACAAAAAAATTATCCCCCAGCTCTGTATAAAACGACCGAGGAATCGTCCATTTTGAATTTGTACCGTAGGTGAAAACTGTCTACTGAGCCTTTTACCTACAGGTGCTCAAGAGATTGGAATACCAGGTTGTGCACTTGAATGCCTTCATCGTTACCAATTTCCTAGCCCAGAGCTGAAGAGAGAGCTGACAGGAAAACATTAGGAGTCCATTGAAAACATTCAAAAGCATGTTACAACTTTCCTAAGAGACATTACCGTCGAGAAGTTTCAGGCATTACAGACACGTTCCGCAAATGTACTGATGCTAAGGGAGAATATTTTAAAGAATTTTAAGCATCTGTACCGGTAGGATCAATAAATATATTTTTCCCAGAAAATACGCATTACTTGTATAATGGACCCTGTATATAAATACATAAGAATATAATTAATCAGCAGAGCTGGTATTGATAACAATATTACTATATGATGATGTCTGCTTTTAAAGATAAAGTAAACAGTTATAATTGAAAATCCATCATATTTGATTTTCTACAACATTCTTTATTTAAAAAGCAGTAATTGGTAATGTTCATATACTAAAAATATAGATGGCTAGAAACAAATATTTCGTGCAATAACGCAAAGTTAACAAAAAAGTGAAAGTCAGAAAAAAATATATAAATTATAAAAAGTAAATCCAATTTTGTTCTATTACAACCCACTTTATATCGACAACCCCAACTGAATACACACCGAAATTGCGGAGTTATGCCGTAATAACTTAACCCTCGCCCACGCATGTGTAGGAATTTTTATTATTATTTTTTATAATTACATAACCCCCGCTCCATCGGTAAAGATTGATTTATCGCCGGTTCTGTTCACAACAGGCACACGAAAATACATAACGCCTCTATTTAATATGTATAGTAAAAATTAATCTGCTTGTCCCGAAATGTAATGAAAATGCAAATTCTGAGATTGTATACACTACAAGTTTATTCCGCACACCCAGAGGTAACAAATAGTGCACATTTAATTTAATCCCCATGCAAATGCTAATCGAAAATATAGCGGCGCAGTAATTACAAAAAAAATTCATACGAAAAGGGTCAATTAAGCGCGCACCACCCCCGTATATTGACGAAAAACATGCACAAGCCGATTGCCCGAAAACATTTTCTGATCCGTTGGAAATTGCCGGTGTGAAAATTGAAAACCGAAAACCCCACGCTTACCTTTCACAACAAAATGCCGATCTGAGCCGAAAATGAAAATTAAATGTCCACCGGCATGTATTTTAAATTAGCGAACGCGTTAATATCCGCCGGAGACTTAATTACACGAAATTCCAGGCGACATTTTCGAAAAAAATCAGATTTCCGTTTAGGCTGACGCAAATGGAGAAATTAAAGAGATAATCGTGTTATAATTCGGCTAAAGGAATTATACGTTCACACTTCCATTTCCCCGCGATGACGCAATCTTACGTTTTATTCTAAATTAAATCCCCAGGCGATTTCCCTTAATATCGAATTTTAAATTCGAAATATATATATTTCTAATTTTATGCAGATGATTTATCAGGAAAATTCATTTATACATTCATCATAGCTTTTAGTGTTTTGCTAATACATTTGGTGAGTTTAAACGTTTTTGTGGTATTTTAATAACATCGTGATTATTATGCCCGATAAAGAAAGTATTTTGAGCCCCTACGAATATTCTTTAGAATCCTATACGTACCCCACAAATAAAGGAGAGAAAAGTGCATCTAGACGATAGGAAATTACACAGCAAGAAAATCAGAAAATTTTTATTATTCTCAACACAGCAAGAATCTAAGAAAAACAGCAACAATAAATTATGCGCATGCACCGTCATCTACAGCTTCAATTTACCTAGCGACATCTATCGCAGCCATTTTTTACTATGAATTGCTTTGAAATAAAAAAATCCTTAGATGTACCTGAAAGTCTGTAACCTCAGTATTGATAACTTGTTATTATAAGATGCTATGATGCAGTAGCTGATCTTAGATTTTTTAAAAAGAGCAAGTGTTGATAAAGGTCCAGAACTGATTAACATTCATAGTAAAGTAGGGAATACATCAATAAAGCTCTTCAATCCCTTCAGCAGCTTATTGATTCCCTGCAACACTGGTTTGCTAAATGGCGAATTAAAGTTAATCCCCACAAATTCCAGCTCCTAATTCCCTATCACTGTAATAATGATCCTACATATAACATCCGCATCTCCCACACAACTGTTCCCCACTCTATGTTCATAAAATACCTAGGCATTACCATAGATCAAAAAGTAAACTTCAAAAATCACACAGCCTTAAACAAAACAAAAATCACCAAAACAGCCGTTAAAATCTATAAAATGATTTGCCGCCCTCTAATTGACTATGGTAATGTCCTTTTTCCCACTCCTACAAACCTTATATCCATAATATCCAAGTTGTCGAGGGAGCTAAGAATTCTAACTAAAATCCGCCAGCATTCCTCTACAAAATCCTTCTAACGAACTCCTATATGACTCTACATCTGTTATTCCCATGAATGAACGCCTTCTATACCTAAGCAAAAAAAATCTCCAAAAATCCCTCCAACCAACACATCCTTTCCCTCTACTGCTTGCGCAAAAATCCCAACCTGATCCGCAAATTCAAAACCCCTTCATTCACTACATTTAAATTCATCGCATCACATTATACATCATAATCATCTTCAGAGACAGACTGACAAAACACATCGACAATCAGAAATCCAGGTTAAAACTGAACTCACTAACATCTATTGTATCATACATGTATTATATTTAGTTTATTTGTATATTTGTTTGTAAATAAAGATGTTGTATACACGAGGGTCCTTCAATAAGTAATGCCCCATATTTTTTCTCCACAATGAGCAAAAATTGAAAGTTGTACTTCTAGGTACTTCAAGTTCAGTGTTTCTTCTCCGGGTGGACGAAGTTTCAAATCATTCCAACAGATGGCAGAGCTGTAGTGAATTTTCAAATTGGCGTCTATTAGTGATCCACGTTATACACAACGAGCAGTAATTGAGTTCTTGATTGCAGAGAAAGAAACTGTGGGAAATATCCATAAACATTTGTGTGCAGTGTATGGAGATTATGCTGTCGATACTGTCGGGAGGTGAGCAAAGAGAGTCAAGGCGTCAGAAAGTCCAACCACTCAACTCCAAGATATGCCACGTTCCGGGCGTCCAGTCAGTGCCACCACTCCAGACATGGTGGAGCGCGTGGATGTCATTATTCGTACGGACCACCGCATTACAGTGCAACAATTGGCCTCACAGCTGTCAGTCAGCAGTGTGTGCAATGATCGAGACTCTCGGAAAATGGGTCCCAAGAAGTCTCACAGCAGAACACAGGATGCAAAGAACAACCATGTCATCTGATTTGTTGGCGAGGTTTCATGCTGAGGGGGAAGCTTTTCTGTCCCGAATTGCGACGGGTGATGAAACCTGGATGCACCACTTTGAACCGGAAACCAAAAGACAGTCAATGGAATGGCAAAAATCATCAAGAACAAAAAAATTCAAGTCAACTCCCTCTGCTGGAAAAGTCATGGTTACTGTTTTTTTTGGACAGTGAAGGGGTCATTCTTGTTGATGTGATGCCAAGAGGGACAATCATTAATTCCGAAGCATACGTGACGACCTTGGACAAACTCAAGAAATGTTTCCGGTGTGTTAGGCACGACAAGAATCCGACTGAAATCTTTATCCTGCACGATAATGCACGCCCGCACACAAGTCTCAGAACCCGGGAACACTTCACCAGACTGGATTTGACAACATTTCCCCATCCACCATACAGCCCAGATCTGGCACCGTCAAACTTCCATCTCTTCGGACCTCTTAAAGACGGTTTGTGTGGAAGACACTTTGATGATGATGAGAGCGTAATTCAAGCGGCAAAAACATGGCTTCGCACATAGGTCAAGAGTTGGTACCGGCAGGGAATACAGGCACTTGTTTCACACTGACGTAAGACCGTACAAGTTGATGGAGACTATGTTGAAAAATAGTACGTCTAGAAGAAATATGTAGCTATATTGTCACCAAAATTTAACACTTTTAAATAAATAGTTTCTAAAAAAAATATGGGGCATTACTTATTATACGACCCTCAATATATATATATGGAATTCAGTAAGCTTACTGCCTTTTGACCGTTCTAATTAATAATATTGGTTCCAAAAAAAAACCTTGAAGCGCACTAGATAATATTTCATCAAATTTTGAATAATATTTGTAGTCTGTTCTTATGTTTTCTTTGATTTAAAATTATAAACATTCCACAAAAACATAATCATAATATTGATTTCTATAAGGGTGTGTATGTGTGTATGGTTAATTTGGTCGTAAGATTTGGTTTGAAGAACATTAAGGCAAAAAATCAACTACTAATAGATTAAAGTTATATAAGTAAATATGTAATTTTTGTAAGGGCGTTTCAATCTGGTCTCAATCTCAAAACTCTATTAGGGAAACAAGTCCTCTTCCACCAAACAAATCATTTTGGCGTTGTACAGGGTTTAGTACATCGCCAAAATGATATGTTTGGTGGAACAAAGTTGATTGTAGTCACCGATAGGGTGAGGTAGTGTGTCAGCTAACGTTGCAGTTCAAAGATCACTAGTTGAATGAGTATAGGTCATTAACCCCGTCGAAAACTGGCTGAGTGGAAAATACATCGTTTTTGTGTGAATCTGGGAAAAAAAAAACGGGATAAAACCTTTTCGTATGACTTAAGAGGCCTACCAAGTAAAAACTATGCCACATGCAATGGTTTTTATCTGGAATAAGAAGTTCGAAAATGACTGCGAGGTCCTTGAAGACAATAACCATGCTTTGAGACCTACAACAAGCCGAACTAAGCAAAATCTTGTGAAAGTGCGTGAAGTGTTAAATACATATAAGATTTACAGATGAGACAAGCGTGTGCCAAACTTGTTCCCAAAGCTCTAACAAATGAACAGAATACTCCTCGATGTTTGCGAAGAAATACTCCAATATTTGCAAGACAATCACAATTTTTTTGAGACCTTGGTTTAGAAGTACGACCCTGAAACGAAACGTTAAAGTGCAGGATAGCAGATCTACTTATCTCCAAAGCCCACATGAGCAAATCATGCGTGAAAAGCAAATCTACGATAGAAAACAAAGTTAATTATGTGCTCGTAACACACTCAGAGAAGATAGAAGAGTTTTAAAGGGGTAATAAAAGATAAAATACGGCTTTCTAATGTTGTTATGCTAGCAGTATTAATAGTATGTTGAAAATATCAAACGCCAATACTTTTATTCAGTATATTTCTTAAATTTTATTGTCTGTAGGGGTTAATGTCTATTATTCTATCCTTTATTTGTTGAAGTATAAACAACAATTTGAGGCCGCTGTTGCCTAGTGAGTTGAGTTACTTCTCACAGTCGCCGGGGTCCTGGGTTCAAATCTCCATCGGGCGGTTAACTTTTCTGAGAGGAAAACTAATTATCCGGATCAATCAATGCTATTAAATGCGTCTCATTATATACGATATTATACATGAGTATTTATTATTTTTTTAATTATCATAGCTAAATATCCGAATAGCTTACAATCTCAGTATAAAGTTTTGAGTAACAATGTTGGCCAAGTAGCCAAGAATAGTAATAAAGGATCTTGTGGTGCGTATCCCGAATATAAATGTCTACGAGTGAAAGAACATAAGAAGTCAACTTCATTCTTTTCCTGAGCCACCGAAATTTCTGTAGAATTTAAAACTGTATATTTAAATATATTACGTAAGCACACTAAATAAAATACAATACTATAGGGCCAATTCTTTTTATCGTTCACTATTTCCTAACCTACCACCTCACCTAAAAACAACAACAACAACAAAACGATTTCTTCTAATTTTCTAAAAGAGATAGATATCACCCATATACCCTGCACTTTTGATTTACCTTTCTCACAATCTGTAATTTCTTAATAACACAAACATATTAATGCTGTTGAAACGTTTTATCAAGACATAAAAAGATATAAGCTATTTTACTATCAAAATCCCTTTGTCATAGTATGTTGACCTCCGATCATATATTTTTCAGAGTTCATCTTACATTACCGTATTGTAGAATAACGCCTTATCTGTCAATCCTTCAGTACTTTTTAAATAGAAATTAATTGACTGGACCTTATTGATCACAATAAAAGTATACACTTGCAGTTTGAATAGGATTTAGCACCTTTTGTGGTGTAAACCTGACTGCGGTACAATGTGGCAATTTATTTTAAGAGGGCTGTTTGGTTCAAGATTGATTGGGAGAGATCAAGAGTTAACTAGAACAATTAAGAATTAATTGGGATAGTTTGTTTATTACTTGAAGCCATCACTTTCTGATACATCTTGGATCAGGAACTTTAAATAAAAATACACTTCGTTGATATCACACATAGGATTTATTACTGTACGTTTGATAATGGCCTTTTAAAGGTTGAAACTATAGCACATAATAAATCATGTGTGTGATATCAACGAAGTGTATTTTCATTTAAAGTTCCTAATTGGGATAGGTCAAAAGTACGTTAGAAAAATATATAGTTATTGGGGTAGGTCAAAAGTAAGCTAAGACAATGCTTAATTCATTAGAATAGGTCAAGATGAAGTTATGGCAATAAATAATTTATTAGTGTTGTTCAAGAGTATCCTAGGACAATGAATAATTAATTGGAATAGGTCAAGAGTACGCTAGAACAATGAATAAAGTATAAGTCGAGATCAAGAATTTGTTAAGATAAGTAATAGGTAATTGGAATAGGTGAAGAATCATGAGTTATGTATTATCAGATATCAAGAATACACCAAAGCAATTAATAAGTACTTAGAATAGGCCAATAATACACTAAGAGACATATACAAACATTACGAATATAATTAAAAAGATTTTATCCTGTTTCTCCCACTTTGATGAAGCATATTGATGACGAGTTAAAGGAAATATTAGAAAAAGGGGTTATAGAACCATCTTCTAGTCCTTGGAGTAGTCCTTTTGTAATGGTCCACAAGATTTTTTTATCATTGCTATTGCAAGGTCCTATTTTTAATTTTAGAGTTTATCCAGCATTATTGTGTTGTAGAATAAGACCTTTTCTGTTGATAATCGGTTGACACTTCTTAATTAAACATTAATTTACTCGATCTAATTGACTACAATAAAAGTAAGCATTTACAATTTGTACAGGTTTCAAAGTATTTTTGGTTGTAAATCTGATTTGGCTATACTATGTAGTGATAGATTCGTTTGATTCGTAGAGAAGTTGTTTAGTAAGTTAGGTCATAGCTAATTAATTGGGATAGGTATAGAGTACGCTGGGATAATAAATAATTCATTGGGATAGGTCAGGAATACGCTAGGGCAATCACAATTAGAATCTATATTTCAAGATTTGTAATCTCATTATGCGCAATTGAGCTCTAGAAACGAGTTACGGATTGGATGTCTCAGTAAAGGGATTTTTATCTGAACCACTCCGGGCTTACGATAGGGCATTAAATCATTTACTAGCCTAGGTCAAATACGATAGAACAATGAATAATAAGTTGAGATATGTTAAGAGTACGCGAAAGCAATGAATAATTAATTAGGATAAGTTAATAGTACGGTAAGACAATGAATAATTAGTTGAGATAGTATTGTTGGATTGAGTTTACGTGATGTGTTTTGTAAATGAAAATAACACACAGTTGTTAAACAATTGAAGTAAGGAATAAACTGTGTGTTATTTTCATTTAATTGAGATAGGTCAAGAGTATGCTATGAACATGAATTAATTAATAGGGTTATGTCAAGAATAGGCTAGGAAAATGAATAATTTAATATGCATACATACCACATACATGTAATATCTAACTTAGTTGTACAATATGACGATTCATCTGAGTAGAGCATTTTGCGTTTTGTATTATCGTAGAGAACCTTTTTAGGTCGATGATAAACAATGAATAATTAATTGATAGGTCAACAATGCGCTAGAACAATAAATTATTTGCAGACCTAGGTGAAGAGTACGCTAGGATAATGAATATTTGATTTAGAGAGATCAAGAATACGTTTAAGAAATAATGATCACCATCAATTCACTAATGTTCTTTGAAAGGTGCAAAGATTCATTTTACCTATTTAATGTATTTACGTTAATTTCCTTTTGTGACAATATTCTTTATAATATGCTTATATTACTTTTCGTAATGTACATTATTTTTGAATAAATTTGTTTATTATTATTATTATTATATATTAATCAGAATATAATAAAATATTTTAGCATGTTATTAGAAAAATGGAATAAAAGTTAAAAAATAATAAAAAGAGCAACTTATAAAGGATCATTTTTATTTTTAAAATAATATATCAAAAGTTTTATGATGGCTACATTTATTTTAGAATTTTCAACTAAAAGGAGTTACATTTAACTCAATATTACATAATTCTATGTTTCTTAAAATCATGTTTAAATAAGGTACAAATATATTACCCGAATCAATTCAACTTTCCACTTTTCGGTAAATTTGAATTGATTACAAAATCCCGATGAATTTTACGAACCGTAGCCCTATGTAAGTATGCGATAACTAAAATTCAACATAATTTCCATTCGATTTAATTTTAGCATAACCAGGAAAAGTTTCATAATTTAACAAGCTTTTTATCCGACGCATGCTTTACCCATCCCTTTTTGTTGTTCATTGTCATTTACTCGGTTTCTCCCGGCTTCATTAATTACACGTTAAGAACAGCACAAGAAAAGCAAGAAAACTACGCCGTTGGCCCACTTAGTTTTAGAATGTTTTCTTCTGGAACACATACACCTAATTAGTTTAGAAAATGAACTACAGAGGTTTTTACTCGGTCTTACTTCGTATCCATTAGTATTATCACTTGTTAAAACGTTACCTTGGTACCACTCGATTAATTTAATTGCTATTACAAACATTTAATCAATTCATCCCTGCCCCCTCGCTTCTTTTCTAATGATGGAAAATGGTATTTAAGGGCCACTCCTGTATAATAACAATAATGTCTAAATACCGTACTAAAAGTCTTCTTATTGTATTAAATATTTCAATTAATCAGGTTAGGAAATTAGTAAATATAATTTATAATATAGCTTTATATCATATACTTGTTTCTCATTAATCACTTGGTGAAACATTATGTTAATATATAGGTTTTATAATTAAAATCACTTGGTTTGTTTTACAAATAAGCAATAAGCCGATTTTAATTATAAAACCTATATATATAGCTATATATTTATCTTAAATTAAAGATGATTGTAACGACCATTACTACGTGGTAGTTCATTTTTATAGAAAAGTATAACAATATTATGTATTGTAAACATAATAACTTTAATCTATACCATTTATGATTGTCAAAATTGAAGTAAAGCTAAAAATTTATTAGAAACCCGAATTAAATTACATTATAAATTAATGTATTCATCATAGAAGTAATTATTATTAAAATTTTTGATTTAAATAATATCAATATAGCCTTGGTAAGCATTATGGTGTTTTCTCTCTAGAATTACAACATTATTTATTTAATAATTGCTTATATAATGATGTAAATATTAATAATTGCAATACGTATTTACATATTGATGAGAATCCTAACAATTATTACAACATAATTAATTTGAGTAATTTCAAACGAAACATTGACCATTAAAACGAAAGTAATCATTCCTCTTGCAACAGTAAGGTAATAACAATAACCATAACACCTACTATTAATGGTCCTATGGATTTCTCTAACATAATTAATAAGAATAATAAGAACGAGATGTTTCATACCTTTCACAATAAATATATTTTTTATGGGAGCAGATAAGTAATATTTTAAATGCCATTTTGGTGGGGTAAAATTACAGCAAAGTGCAAAAGTTTATCATAAATCAACCAAGTGTGGATATTGTTTTCCAAAAAAATTAAGAAATTCCGTTGTAAGAGGTTTAAAAAAAAATCTTTAAAAAAATTCTCATTAGAATAAGAAATTACTGGAAAATTCCGATTAAATAGAAAAAAGATTTGTTCAAAAAGTCTGCTAAGGTTAAGCATGAAATTATTATTAGGTAAAGTAATAAATGAACTGAAACAAATATTTCGATAACATAAAGCTAATGAAAATTCAAAAAATTAAATCAAGAAATACTAGAAATTTCAAGGAGAAATTGCTAAAATTCTCGCAATTTGGAAAATAAATTCCGCATTCTCGAAGAACGGGTAAAATACACAGTGACAAATGTTAAGAAATTATAGAAACCTGAAATTCCGATAACATAATGCAGGAAATTGTAGAAAAAATAAAATCGCAAAATACGTAGTTCTTATAGTTTTTTCTCTTTCAAAGTATTATAATTTTCGGCAAGTAATTGTTTCAGCGTCTGTTGATCGTCTCAATTTGGGCTTTATTAGCTATCTCAGACATGGTGTCATCTGCTGTTGCAGAAACAGAAAAACTATGGAAACTTTTTGCAGATTTTTCTCTGTCAAAAGATCAAACACAGACAATCTCGGATTCTCAAAAAATTGCTGTTTCAATAAAGAAGAATGAAATGAATCTGCAAATCTGTTTGAGCTTTGGGGCTTAAGAGGGAAATAAAAGTTTCAATACAAGCGCGTTTAAAGCCCTTTAAAGATTGATATTGCTATTCTGGTATTCTTGTGCTATATATACAGTCCTCTTCTTATTTTTAGTACCTTTGTTGGCTTTATTAGCACTGGATTTTGGTGCTTATAGGAGGTTACAATGGCGAACCCTCCCGCATTCATAATTTTGAGAGTGGATGAACAGCTTTTATTAAGCAGTTTTAAGTATTTTCACACCGCATAACACGCAATTTTGGGCCATATACCTGTCTCTAAATTCTTAATTCTTAGCATATACAGGGTGCGCCAGAGAAATTTACTTATTTGAAAAAACTCCGGAGCGGTGAGTTGGGCGGGTAGAGGGGTGGTAGGGCGGCGCATCTGGAGAGGGAAGTCCCAACATGCCTTCCGCGCTCGCTTTGAAATTCCTCCTCACAGACTCGTTCCTGGCCGTAATTCGATTCTGTCGTGGGTTCACACATTTTAGGAGTCTGGAAGTGTCGCTAAACCCAGAAATTGACATCAACGGGCCACCAGAGCTCCGGATAATCTCGAAAGAGTGAGGCAGTTAATTCTGCGTTCTCCCCGGCGTTCGGCTCGCAAACATGCAGCTGCTCTGGGAATTTCTGGCACCCATCGGACAGTGGTGCCAGAAATTCTCCATGAAGACCTTCAACTTCATCCCTATAAATTGGTTGTTGTGCAAGAATTAACTGAACGCGATTTTGTTGCCCGTCAAAATGCATGTGAAGTGCTGCTTGACAACCTTACTGGAGAGGTGAAAATCCGCGTGAACTTCACCAGAAGCCACTTCATTGTGAACGAGTTACTGTCTGGTGTGCGATATCGGTAATGGGAATAATTGGTCCTTATTTCTTTTTAAGAAAACGAACTTGGGATATTATAATCTCAAATAAAAAAAGAATTAAAACAATAACTGAAGTACTTTTGTTTTTAATGGCCTTTCAAATGAGTAAGTTTCTCTGGCGCACCCTGTATATTTAGGTAAAAACAAGAATTGTAGAAAAAAAATTCATAACTTTATTAATGTTAACTTGAATTTCTTGCAATAAAAAACAATTTATTGAAAAATATCTCTTTAATAATAATAATAATAATAAACACGGCATTTATAAAGCAGCTTTTGCCTCTGAACGGCGTCGAAATCTCTCAAACATATATCTCTTCTATTTATATTTTTCTTCTGTTTTTGAAGCTGTATGAAGACCAGGTTTTCTGGAACATGTTTCACAAAACCATACTGTTTGACGTCTACCTCCTAGAATTTTTCTATTGCTGCAAACTGCTGTTTTCTAAACTTCTGGTATTTCACTTTGGTTTTATTGTTTTATTCTAGGTGTTGGTTGTAAATTATGAAACCTTTTATAACACTGATTTCTAACAACCAAAAAAAAGTTTTCTCCATCACTTGAGGGTCCTTCTTTGAAAAGAGTAATTGGTACAATAAGGGTCGGCTCTAACCACAGCTCCCATTTTAGCAGTGAAGTCAATGATTGCTATCGGTTTTGAAATTTTTCCTGTTGCTCCTGATACACCAACTTTGTATTTGTCTACACATCCGCATTATAGAAAAAAACAACATGTGAACTATTCTCTTATCCCTCCATGCTAAAGCAGTTAGGTTTTGAGTTGTATATGCTCTCACTTGGTGAGTTTTCAACTTCAAAGTATTTTTTTGGTATATTTTTCGACTAGCCATTACAGTTCCTGTCAAATGAACCTTCAGCTTTTGCAACTCTTGAGCTAGTTGGACACTTGTATAGAATCTGTCGGTATATACGTGAAAACTGTTTGTGCCAGTGGAAGTAAATAGTTTATTCACAAGGTGAACTACCATTCCGAACGTAAATAGTAAATCACTTCGGTCAATTTTTTTCTTCGTTTCTTTGCCAAAATACGGCTCAAATGCAAAGATATATCCAGTTGTACTATCCGCCAAAGCATAAACTCTTATCCCAAATTCAACCGCAATATTTATGGATGGTGAAAATACATGTATGCATTTGAAATCCAGATATTGTACGAAATTTTGAGTTTTATGACCTCTAGTTCTTGAAGCTTTTCTCTCCGCCGGCGGATTAATATGTAAACTCCAAAATATTTGGAAAAACCTCATTCTTGTCATATCATCCGTAAAAAACTTACGCTTCGATTGACCCGACAAGTTACAGCGCTGGTAAATCAATGTTGGCGATGAGCCGTCATACAAGTGCTAACGGTTACTAACGGATAAAGCATTTAACCTTTTTAATTAGAATGTGTCTTTTTATTACGTTTACATCTCAACATAAAAATTTCGATAATAAATCTTTAAATCACCTGCAGCCCTCTCCAATCTCGCACCAGCAAGTTTGAGGCAGAAAAACTATAAAAACTGTACTTCTTGCAGTTTTGCTCTTTGAAGGGACAACAAAATGTTTCTAAGATTTTCAAAAAACGCTGTCTCGATCACGATGAATGAAGTAAATCAAAATCCTCCAAAGCTTGATAAATATGACGATTTTCGTCAACTTAGACTGTTTCCTTGTTCTGGCGTGATACATAGTGTAATCTTCTTCCTCTAAGCACACTCGTTATAGCATCTGTTAATCAACTAAATCCCCCATACTGTTCTCTGTTGTCACAAAATTTTCTAAACTTTAATCTTCTAATGGGACCAATAAATATGTTACAAAATGTAGAAATATGAAGAGAATTTCTAAAAATATGAAAATGTAATTGTTAAAAGGTACATGACCAATAAGAAATCCCATCACATTCATAGTTTTTAGTAAGTCTTGGGTAGACTATATTGGTCTAGCAAGTTTTTTAGCACTTTCGCAAAGTGTAGAAATGTATAAATTGATCTATAGTAATTAATTTAATAATTTGAATTATATAAGAACCTTTTAGAAGTACCTAGAAAAATTACTCGAACACAAGGAGGTCGGGTCCCAACTGAAGGACCCAAAGAGCAACTGGAGGATTTAACCAAACAGTATGATAAATATGAGAAAAATTTGTAATTTGTTATAATGGCGATGAATTTATATAGCAGGGTTGAATTAAGTTACTACATTTATATTTTGTTAAGACTTATTAATTTTGAACAAAAGAGGAAACTCGTTAAATAAATAAATAAATAAATAAATTTAAAAGTAAAGTCCAGCAAAGTGCTGGACATATAGTTGGTAAGGTACTCAAGCAGTTAACAGAGGCAAAAATTATTAGTAAAGCAACAAACGGTCCTAGATATGTCGTAGTATGTCTGCCACGTAAAGTTGATTGTCTTGTCTACAACATGAGTCCCAAAGATCCTGTAGATGTCACGTACTCATCCATTGGTGGTTTATTTGAACCTTTGCCTTTGTTCAATCCTGAATGATTTATACCTGTCGGTATTACCTCCCCAAAAGGTTGCATTTTATATGGACCCTCCGGTACTGGAAAGACTTTAGTTGCACGTGCTGACACTTCACAGTTCGATGCCAATTGTTTCAAAATTGTACCCAGTGCTATTGTAGACAAGTATATTAAAGAATCTGCAAAGAATATGCCAAAAATCACTACCTTGCATTATTTTAATGAATAAAAGTGATACTATTAGTTGTAGGAAATTCTCTGAAAGTCATCATCAGCTCGTGAAATTCAGCATACTCTAATAGAGCTGCTCAATCAGATGGATAGTCTTGATTCGTTGGACCAGGTCATATTGATCAAGGCCAGGATAGATAGAGATAGATAGATGTTATATGGGTGGCACCAGCGCTTCTTCCACCGCAACCTATTCAGCTCTATTGTGGATCCCTGTTTATCTCAAATGACCAGCTCTAGCTTTGCCTCTTTGATTAGTCCTATTAGCCCTGCCAGAGGGGCTTGGGTATAGGTCTCCGCGCTTGGATTTGTATTGCCCAGCTTTTGATATCTAATCCTTGCTAGACTCTCGCAGTGGCATAGGATGTCTTCTTCCTCTAAGCAGAATTTGCATGGTGCTTCTTCAATCAGGTCTATTTTGCTCATATGTTTGTTGAGCTTGCAGTATCCTGTCTATTGTTTTGACCATTTTTTTGTCTTGGTTCAGAAGTTCGATCGTGAATTTTGGCGATTGTTTCTTAAGGAACTGTTTCGCCTGTCTCTGTCCTGGTGAGTTCGTCCACCAGGTATGGGCCTGTGTCTCCACCCAGGCCAGGAACAGACCAGACACACTTAACCCACCTCTAATCTGTCCCGGTAGATTGGATCATAAAATCGAGATGCCTTTGCCAAATTAGAAATTTTAAAGATTCAAGCTGGCCCAATCACTGATCATGGTAAAATTGATTATGAAGCTATTGTGAAATTCTTAGATATTTATTCATTCACAACCTAAGCTGAGGGGAATCCAAAAAGACTTCATTAAAGCCCTCATGAAAGTTTCTGACAACAAGAAACTTAAAAGTAAACTTGATAATCAATTTCATGTATGAGCCATGTAATTTTTATAATTGTACATAGTGTAATATACGGCATGAAGAACAAAGTTAAAGTATGGTATTAGGCCACTCGTGATTTATAGTCTCAAAAAGACACCTATAGATTCCTTCTTCTTTAAAACAAGGTCGAAATCCAGAAGAAATTGAGAAGTTTAGGTACCACAAATATAGGTTACACACCTAAAAGCTCTTCGGAATGAAAAACAATCAATGATGTCATCGATTTCTATCTTGTTATCATATTTCAGGGATCCTTTCTGAGGATTACAATAATTGCAGCTTTAATACAATAGCTTTAATAACAATAACAAGATAATTTCACTGGAATATACAAGTTTTTGAGACATCAAAAATTCTCAATAACATGTAAATAGTCGAGAAGGAGTAATAGGTTTATAAGGTTAATAAACATCAAGTTATACTTATTACATCAAACAAATCTAAATGAAATCTATTAAAGTCAGTTAAATAAAATCTATATTGAATTGACGAGGCGGATACATGATGAAACTCCATAACAAATTGAAATAAAACAACACAGTTGGGAGTGTTTCACATTTATTGTTGAACACTGCAACATGTTTCGCCACACAGTGGCTTCATCAGGTAGATGAATAACAATAAAAATCTATTTTAATTATTGACCTAATTTTGTGCTAAATACCGCAATAATATACAAACTTTGATAGATTGGTTTAAAGCTTTTACTTTACTGGTTAGAAGTTATAATTGATTTTATATTACCTATATAGACCATATAAAAAGTGTAATACATTTAAAACTGTTTACAGTGTGCGTGTGTGAGCATTATAATTTGCAAATGAGCTTACTCTAAAGCAACATTCTAAACGAATAAAAATGATGAGTACATGAATAATTTCCCTTTGTATGTTAATGAAAGTAAGAAAGTATCATCGTGTAACTGGAGATCCAAAGCACCCCAGGCCGTCGGTCTATTAACTAGCACCAAAAGCAAGTTTTAAGAGTTGTTAGTTATGAGGTGCTTTGTGCCATTGCAACAGAAATTGCATTCCTTGTAATATTGCGTTTAAAAATATTAATACAAAGGAACTAATTGAATTGCTGGAATTTTAATCTTGAGTTTTTATTGTTGTTTTCAGTTGCGCTGGCCCGAATTCGCGTTGAGCTGCATCGGCAAAACGATTTTCGACGGACCGTGCATTACTCATTATTGGATAGATTGGTTAGATGAATCGATTTATCGAACGTACTTTATTACATAAGTTACTAAAAATAATGAATTTATTTCACAACGATTAATTAAATCATGCATTATAATTACTTAAGCAAACAATATATCGATTATATTAGAAACAAAAAAATTACTATTTACTTAAGAATTCTTTCCGCGTACGAAAATAGTATTCTGATATTATATGGAATCGAATGGGATTACAATTTACTCTTATCGAAATTATAAAGGTTTACTCGGTTTTTGTGGCGCCCGTATTGAGAATACACAGGGCAACTTTATATTGTTGATAATAAAAAATAAAATCCATACTACTCTTATTAGAAACGTACTGAAGTCTGGCCTGAGGTTATTGCCTTTTATTTTTATAGATTAAGAAATACAATATTATTGAGATTAAAAATGTGAAATGATGAAAGTTTTCGAGTATATTGGAATTCTGTATATTTGAGACAATAACTAAATATAAATATTAAATGTTCTTTGTAAAATAAATTTGTTAAATTCTTTATATTAAGAAATTCTGTTAATAATTATTATTCTACATAAATGTCGAAATTAAAGTAATATTGAGAAAACTTAATTTCTGCGGCCGTTGTCTTGGATTTGTGTAAAAACTGAAAGCAACTAGTTAAAACAACTTCATCTGATTTACCCTCAGCCGTCTGAGGGTAAATCAGATGAGACGATATAAAATTCCACTATATAATCATAAACTACGTATCAAGAAAATGCAAGAAAAGACGTGCGTTAGATGAAGTTATGTGGATTAAAAGAGAAGAGACTGGTGAAATAGGTATGGAAAATGAGCTGTATTCTCAACTTAAACACCCCAAGTGGAGAATAGAGCGAGAGAGAATATATGAAAATATAAGGTTGTTGGAGGATGTAATATGTTACTAGTCGGAGCATGGAGTAAATGTAGCAACTTGGGTAAAAGAGAAAAGAAAGGAAATGGAAATTCATCAAAACGAGGTAGCTAAGTTACATATGTAACAATCAGCTCAGTAGGGCAGAAAATACCACTTTGGCAACAGCTAGATATAAATCTTCTGAGGATTGTGAAATTGAACAACTCTATGAAGATATTACCACTGACCGAACAGAGGCAAAGTCATACTTTTCATTTATCATCGAAGACTTCAATGCCAAAATGGGACAAACACAAACAAAAGAGGTGAAGAACTAATTAACTATCTTCAGAGCGGAAACTATTCTGTATGAATACCTTCTTTAAAAAACCTGACTAAAGAAGATGGACATGGCAAAGTCCGGACTCGCGGACAAAACATGAAATCGATTACATCATATTCAACAAGAAGCACATAGTTACAAACGTTACAGTCCTAAATAGATTTCACAGAGGAAGCGACCACAGAATAATAAGAGCATCAGTTAAAATCAACTTTAATGTAGAAAGAAAGAAGGTGATCCAACAAAAAGCAATCCCATTTATACAAAATATCAAACAAAATACAGCACAATATCAGAATGAGCTAGAGAGAAAACTAACACCAACAACTAACCTTTCAAATCTTAACATCGATGTGTTGGCTGAAAATCTACAAAATCACATTCAAACGGTGAATAGAAAACTATGTTTCAACAAAAAACTTCAAAAAAAACATAAAATCAAGGAAGGCACCATACAAATGATGGGAAAAAGAAGAACAATGAACCGAGAGTCCCCGTAATTTAAAGATTATAACAAAGCTGTTAGTAAGAAAATCCGTCAAGATATTAGAAGTTATAAGATGGAACAAATTAAACAATAAGAATATAAAAGTTTTAATACGCTCACAGACGAACGGAAGAGCAGAGATTATAAATATGAAAGACAAAAACGGAGTAATAAAAACCCGAAATAGTAGCCATTATCTAACAATTCTACACCGACCTTTATACTTCAACTGCATCACACCCTGTAGAGAGCCACCCTAAAATAATCCTAAATGTCAATTCCGTGACATCCAATATGCCAGATGTAAGCACGAAATTAGACAAGCTCTGAAACAAATGAAAACCGGCAGAGCGCCTGGAGAAGATCGCATAACCAGTGACATGCTAAAACTAGGTGGCGACGCTTTACTAGAAACTATTAAAATCATCCTAAATAAATGCCTATATAACGGTAAAATTCCAACAACTTGGCAAAATGCACAAGTAACGATATTGTATAAAAAGCAGACAATAGCAACATAGAGAACTATCGGCCAATAAGTCTGTTATCACATCTGTATAAGCTGTTAACTAAGATCATAACGAACAAATTGACTTCTACTAACAAGAGCAAGCCGGCTTTCGAATGGTACAACAGGCCATCTTCATACGATCCGTACACTGATTGAAAAAAGCGCAGAGTACAACATCCCACTCCACCTAGCATTCGTCGACTATCAAAAGGCGTTTGACTCCATAGACCTGTGGGCAATTTTCGAAGCAATGGATAATGCTAGAATAGACTTCAGATACACTAACCTTCTTAAGTATATATATAAAAATGCAACCTTCCAAGTAAAACTCGACGAGGAAACTTCGACAGACAAAATCCAAATACTAAGGGGAGTCCGACAGGGCGATACCATCTCCCCTAAATTATTCACACTTGCTTTGGAAGATATATTCAAAATTGCATTGGGAGACAAAGGGGTTAAATGTTGATGGAAATTATCTAAACCACCTACATTTCACCGATGACATCGTTTTGATG